>PVIY010005194.1:0-96389 GCA_004026745.1 Myrmecophaga tridactyla | reverse complement strand
GTTTTCTCATATAAATTACTTTAAAGTGTAATACATCCAATTTATAGAAAAGCTACTATTTTATAAATTATGTAATAAAGAATTTGTAGCCTTTCATATGATTATTCTACCATAGATCCTTGTTGTTCATATAATGTAACACTTTAGGAAAAATGTAGCAGGAACAACATTAGACTATTAGAGCTTGTTTTGATTTTTTTCTTGGGCTTTGATCGGTGGATAGGAACCAGTAGTGAGATAAACTGATAGAGATAAAACAAGTTTCACCATTATATTTGCTTGCCATACTGGTATACTGACTATCAGATCAAGGAACAACAAAATAAAATCATCTCAATAGCTACACATTCTTTTTATCATTTCTTATAAAAGTACTGGTAACACACAAGGCACTCTGTAAATAGTCTTTGACTATGCAAATAAATAATGAATGAATAAAATCTCCCAATAAACTAGAAATAGAAGCCTATATTTTCAACAAATAAATTAATCTATACCTTGCAATTATAGAAAGTTAAAATGTTGAGCACTGTTCCAAAAAAATAAGGAATGTCTAATCATTTCAATAAGATATTTAAAGGAATTTGAAGAAAAAATATTAAAAAGGAGTTTCTTTTTCAATAATTTACAGTCATGTTATTGTCTAATAAACAATAAAAAAAACATTGGAAATTGCAATGGATTACCTATTGAGTCACTTTCTGATAAGAACATATAAATAAACAAGACTATTTTCATATGTTATGAATAACTAGTTGGAAAATATAATAAAAGACTTAAGAAAAATAAAATTACAAGAATAAACACAAAAATTTTCAAAAATAGTATCAAAAATTAAAGCTATCTTAGGAATATAAGGGAATACTGGAACAGAAAGGAAGAATATATTTTTATAGAGACATCATAAATTCTAAAGATAGCAATTCTCTTTGTGGGTGTGCCTATAATGGGAGGAGCTGTTTCTAAGATCTACAAATATTATTAAAAATAATACTGAAGAATATAGCTTAAAAGAAAACAAGGCTAGCAACCACCCTCCATCCTCACTTGTGGGGGGGTATTGGGAGTTACTTAATTAACTGATAAAACTTTTTAAATATATTGATAATCTCCTTTTGAGATGGAAAACCAAAAAGCATGCTTCATCTTTTTGCAAAATCTCAAATAAGATGGGTTGACCAGAGAACAAACTACACTAATACTAACAGAGAGAAAAGTTATTAAGATCAACTACTTAAAACCTATGGTTTGTCTTTGTTTTTTGGCATCCAGTGCCAGGCATTTTACAAACATGCAAATGATAATTCTAAAGCAAAGGAAAAGATAAAACTGGAGAGGAAAGTTAGGGAAAAAGGAGAGAGCATGCAATGGAGGTGAAAAGAGAAGAAAGAAAGGATAGAATGAGCACAACAGAAAGAACCAAAGTTCCCCAATATTCAAATTATTAAACCAAATGATTAACTCATTTAGTTATGCTGTTTATTTTATGCATTATCGTGAGTGGCATACCAGGAAACACCATTACACAATGCTAGCTATTCCACAATTACTGAACACATATTTTGGCTATGGCGAACATGTTTTTCATTCAAGATGAATTCTTTTTTTTTTTCAGATTAGAACTACATCAATCATGAAGCATGAGTGTGGGGGTTATTAATTGCAAGCTATTAATATCAACGTGCATTGCTGGATTTACAAAAAAGCATTGGGTGGTTAGATTTGTTTTCCTTATTAAAAGGCATGCCATAGAAAACCATCAACTATTTTTATCCTGGTTGCCAAATGACTTTAAAAGTACCTCTGGATGAGAGACTATGTATTAACCCAGTAGCAGATATGGTAAGAAAAGTAGTTGCTCAGGGATCTTATTGATGAAGCTGATGGTGCATATTGCCATGATGGGATCTGTGAGTTCAGTTCCTTTAGCATATGACTGCCTATTAGGGATAAGAACTTTATAGGTAATGGAGATAAAAAATATTTAGGGTCAGGATCATGAACTCTCGGATAATTAAAGAGTAATGAAAGAGACATAGTCACAAAACTCATCATTTCAGTAGAGTAATAGGAGAGGTAAAGCAATGCACATGAATTTACAGTGGAATTATAAAATAAATCTCATAAAAATTTAAAACTTTCAGTGCCTGTAAATACTCAAAAATGGTTTAAGGAGCTTCCCGCTATGTGTGAGCATGATGGAATAATGCTAAGCTCTAGGGATGGAGCTTCCAGGAACTCAAAACTCTCTATTATGGCTCTACTTCTCCTTAAGATTTATTCCCTCCTTTTTTTCCCATCCCTTATTCCAATTTATCATTTCTTTTTTTTTTCCTATTGGAACAAATTGTTTCAACCATATTTTATTAAAATTAAATGCCTACCCCACCTCCATACTATCTATCCTCTCCTATGACTCAAACTATTTTTCGTTTTTTTGTTAACTCTGACCAGGCATGTTATGTAGAATACAAAAGGTCAAGAATGTCATATGTATAAATAAAGAATATTATTATTTGAGGAGATATGAACAATTATTCAAAAATTTGAACCGGTATGCAATTTGTACCCATTTGCTAGTCAGCACGCACCCATAATGCAGATTTCTATATAGAAGATAAATAAGCTTTTGCAAATGTATTCCTCTTTTCTTTTCTTTTTTTTTATTCATTTATTTTCCATAGTGTCTATCTTAGTTTCAAATACAAAGTTAGGGAAATCTCTTATGGGATTTTCATTGACTACAAGGAAGTCATCAGTAAGAGAAGTTTAAGAAGAAAGCATAAGTAAATCTCCCCTTGTTGTGAGTCCCTGGTTTAACTTGAGAAGGCTTACCCAGAAAAATTAAATTCAGCTGCTATCCATACTCTGATATTGGCACACTGCCAATTACAAAACTGAAATTATAAATATTTCAATCCTACATTATTAAAAATAAGTATAAATTAAAAAGGAAAAGGATATGGTTTCACAGCAATGGAATACTGCAAAGCCAAAAAGCTGAATAATCACTGACGATCTACTTTAAATTGATTTTACAGAATCATCTCTTCATTAAATGTTAAACCATGAAACATACAGCGAGTAAGCAAACTTCATTCTCAGAAATAGTGTGGTTTGTTCCTATTTAAAAATGGAAAATATATTTTGTAGTAATTTGACATTTTCCCTAAAATCAAATGAATCTTCCCCCTAAAAAAAACAGAAAGCTCAGATTTTATTATTATTACCTTTTTTTACAAAAAGATATGCCTCATTTTTGTTATGCTACACATTCTGCTATAATCAGGGCAAGTATGTCTGTGGTCCAACCAGAAAGAACATATGTTCTTCCCAGTTATAAGAATGCAAATATTTTACTCTAAAATGGCCAATCTCTTTGGGGGAAAAATGCTTCTTAGGCTTTTTTAAATATGAACAACCATTGGATATCATTTTGATTCCAGGTAGAAAATACAATAATCATAAAAAAAGAATCTTGGGAAATGTTAATATTAGCAACCTATCTATAGATACCAGTTTACCTGTTTTTCTGAAAAATCAGTAGTTTTATGTCAAGGGCATTTTTCTCTTGCTTACTGAAAATACACAAGATTATACACACGCATTTGTGTGTGTGTGTATTCTCTTTGACAGAAGAGCAAACCATGTTGACAGAAGTAGCCCAGTGACTATTAAGGCCAGAAAGTTCATTTGCTCTAGTTATGCTGACAGTGTAGCATGAAACTGCTCCTGTACTCCAAGTCTGGATAAATGCTTCCTATTTTAGAAACATGAGTTTCCAAGGTGCCCCTGGAGGAAAGTTGTTCAAGCATTCGTGATTTCCTCTAAATGTTTAAAATCATATTCTCCTTAAGTGTTCTGCGTAACAATTAGTGGATTCTCTCCTGGGGGAAAAATATGCTTTACTTATCCCCCACCACCCCCACCCTGTTATATGTCTCATGCTGCTCCCTGCTATTTCCTAAAATTGTGACTTAGATTTATCTTTCAGGTGGTAAAATATTTTAAAATTGCAGTTGCTTTCTTCAACTTCATGACTGAGGGGAAGACACTAATTAACAATTCAGTAAGGCAGGTAAAAGAAACTGTGAAGTATTTAATGACAAGTCTTAATATTACTAGAGGATGATATGACCTAAAAACTTTATTTAAATGTTATTTCATTAATTTGAAATTATTCAAGAAAGATAATTTTTCCTATATTTAATACACATTAATAATACTACATACATTTTACTTAGAATTCAATCCTAAGTAAAGATTTTGGATAAAATATCCAATATTAACTTATGAAATAATATCAATTCATTTACTCAATGTAACAATTCAGATATCCTAGATATTAATTTGGATATTTAATGGGATGACAAGTTGCTTATGACATAAGTAAAAAAATATAAAATAACATGAGTAGTATGATCTTAATTATGCCAAAAAATGCCCACATGCATAGAAATGCATGCAGAAAAAAATACTGCAAAGTGCATTCTAAGTGGTATCATCAAAAACTATAAAAATATATGTAAGGCAGGCAACGGTGGCTCAGTG
Source organism: Myrmecophaga tridactyla (assembly GCA_004026745.1). NCBI lineage: Eukaryota > Metazoa > Chordata > Mammalia > Pilosa > Myrmecophagidae > Myrmecophaga > Myrmecophaga tridactyla. The sequence goes on along the minus strand of PVIY010005194.1, from coordinate 91,838 downwards.
GCAGAGTTCTTGCCTGTCATGCCGGAGACCCAGGTTCATTTCCTGGTGACTGCCCAAGTAAAAAAAAATACACACACACACACACACACACACACAGAAACACACACACACACACACACACATATATATATAATTCACAAGTAAGGAATAAATATAAATAATCATAAAAATTAAAACGAGCATTTTTACTATATACATTTTTAACTTATGTACAGCACAAAGTATCATCACTAAAAAGGCAGAAACATTTCTGCCTCAAATGCAACAAAATTTTAATGTCATACTATATATATGAGGTCTTTATAAGAAAATCAATAAATACTTCAATAAGCTAAACAATTAAAGTGACAAATTTATGAAAATACGTTTAACTTCAAAGAAATATAAAGGAATATAGAAGGCTTTTAAATTATATTATACCATGTTAAGGAGCTATTTAAGTCAGTGGGAATTTATATTGATATAAGCTATATGAAAATACTTCAAAGTTCAAATATTCATAGAAGTAAATCCATCTGTTGGAACTAAGAAAACATATGAGAAGCATAGACAGAATTTATGTGTCAAAACATTTGGTGCAATGGTCTTTATAACTGGAAAAAAGGAAAAAGAAAAAGGAAATAACCAACAATTGGGAAATAATTCAATAGATTTTGGGATGCATGGTAAAATGTTACATAAGCAAAATGCTTAATGATGTGTGAAAATATTCATGTTATATTGAGATAAATGTTTAATGCTGCCCATAAACAGATATGGATGCATACGCTTATGTATATCTAAGTGTAACTGTGTCATAAATATATCAATTAGATGGAAAGGATATTAAAATATTAACATTTTGAATAGAAAAATTACAGGGTTTTCCTCGTCTTTTACACCTTTTTTTTGTAGCCTACAAGTATTCTACAATTTTCCTAATTGCAAGAAAAGTAAATGTTTTTTTAATTAAAATAATTTTGAATACAAAAATACATTTTATCATAAGCCCCTTTTTAATAATTTATTAAAGCATGTGCATTAGGGTTTTCGTCATGCTAAAGAATTTTCAAAGGAAAAGATAAAATTGTTCAGAGATAGTTTTGTTTGTTTGGTTTCCTTTACTGCATGTTAAGACCATTCCTTATCCAGATGTGTGTTTCCACCTCTAATTATTTTTAGTCCATGAGTCTAGATTTGCTACTAACGTGAAATAAAATTGCCTCCAGATACTTACTAAAATGATAATTTCTAATGTAAAGAGAATTTGGTAGGCACATGTAAACGTATCCTAACTTTTAAGAGCTTTTCTAGACAATCTACCATTTCTTGAATAACTACTACCATATGCAAGGCACTGTGATAACTATTTTTACATTTATTGTATTGTAAAATACCTGTAGTGTTTATATGCAGAAATTATTAACTTTGCCTGACAAATGAGAAAACTAATGCTCAGAAAGGCAACAATTTACTTAATGTCACATGGCTAGAAAGTGTATTGGAAAGAGCCTTGTTTTATATCAGTTTAACTTAAGTCAACAAAAATGTACTGACAACCATTAGCATGTATCAAATAATATAGATGTACATAGAGGTATCATACATGAGATACATAGAGCTGAATATTTCAAGGTTATCTGTTTATTTACAGCAGAAATAAAAGATTTAATCCAGAATTTTTTTTAACTTGGTCGAATTAATAAAAATTTGGTGAAAATTCTATAATGTGCATTATACACACACACACACACAAACGTACACACATATACACCAGAAGAATGTGAATAGGAAATACTAAGGACCCATACATTCTTGCTACTTATTTTGGTAGCATACCTTTAAATTCCAAATTTAGAACTAAAATTCTTTGATATAAATTAACTAGAATGCATTTCTAGTTATCTTAGAGCCTAGAGAATTTTTAATAGATTCCTGAAATATTTTCAAACCATGTAAAAAAATTCTACTCATTCAAATAAAATACCACTGTATGTTAAATTTGTGAATTAGCTTGTAAGATATTACAAAGTTTATTATTTCCATATTGACTCTAATTGATTTTATGTATTTTAGTGACGTGATTAACTCTTTCATAAGGAGTAAGCAATCTTTTATGACATTTCATCATTTATTGTAAGAATGAAATAAATTGCTAATATAAATTTATGACTATATACACTTAATTATAGAACAATCAACTCCCTACCTCAATACACTTGGGATATTTTAAGTATGCACTGTGAAATACAAAAAATAAAACAAAATACTTTTATTAAAAGAATATATCAAAATATTTGTTTCAGCCATCCTAATTCAATTTACTGAAATTTTCTAGCACACTTGGAAAAGAAAAAAGACCCTTAACCAAACTGCATGAATGAAAAACATCTACAACTGATTATCAGAGCTCCTTATCAGCATGACGACTATTGCACAGTTTGGGTTGGGAGAATCTAAGAAGTTCCCAACCGATTTTAAGACCCTGTCAGTCAAAATAGGTGTGCTCTGGAATGTCGAGGACTAATCCAACAGAGCGAAGGTTCTTAATGGTAGTAAGTGATGATTTCCTAAGGGTGGTTAAGCAAAGCCGACTGCCTTGAATGCTCAGAAGTGAAAGCCCAAACTTCTAAAATAGTCACAACTGAACTCATTCCTAAGAGATGACTGTTCTTGGCTAACAGACTGATTTTGCCATATGGAAAATTATTTTATGGAATGTGAGAAGAAATATAAAGGAGTTTAAGTTTCTGTTCCCTTTTCAGCAATAACCATTCTCTCTTTTGTTTCCCCTCAGGCTTCTGGCACCTTGTTGCTTAATGGTGTCTATTTTGCTACATGGCGTGCCATATTTTCTTCTTGCCTTGATTTCCTCCTACTTTTCAGTTCTTTCTCTGGTTCCTCTACTGATTTTTCTTCAACATCTCAACCCATAAATGTTGGAGTTCTTCTTACTTTTTTGATGTGTGCTCACTATCTTTGGTGGTTTCCTCTAGTCTTCTGGGTTTAAATGTCCTCTATCAAGGAAATTCACAAATACATATTTCTAGACTCAATCTCTCTCTCTATTCCAAATTTTCGTGTTCTTCTGACTTCTAGACATCTCTACTTCTAGACCATATAGTTGTCTCTAACTTATCGTGCCCACAATTGAGTTCCTCAGAGACACTCCAAAACTGATTCTTCAAAATGTCTTTTCTCTTTCTGAAAACCATGATTCCATTTTTCTCATTTTTCAAAATAAGTTTCTTGGAATTAAACTTTTCCAAGGAATTAGACTTTATGCTTCTGCAAAGACCAGTCACTGGATATGGGCAAGTCTGGAAGAGGATGTGACCTTTCAACTCCTTCTATCTGAAGAGGACCCATTTGTGAGCTTTTAGTAACAATGATTCTGAACTGCTGGCCTGATAAGTGATTCCATCCAAAAAGGATGGGATGTGTGCTACATATCACTGTATCCATTATAAATATGAACACCAAAGAACTGAAAATTTTAATGAGTAACACATAAGGTAACTTTATAATTTTCACAAGGTAATTATCTACTCACTCATATTGAGCCAGGTGTTGCTGAGGTTTGTGCCTTGGAGTTTATCTGTGCTGCTATACAATAAATACTGGATGCAATGAATATTGGAAATATCAAAACCACATTAAGTTAATCCTCTTCCACGCTGTATACACTAGCATTACCATAGTGCAGTACCATTGAAATACACGAAAAGCAAGGAAGAGGAGAAATATAGCTCTGATATTTAACACCTATTGAAAAGTAAAATAACATTTTTATCACCCTCACTGCAGTTCTTTTGTTGAATGTTCTTTGGATCATTAAAAACTAATGTACCAATTGTAATGGGTATTTTATAGGGCATCCTCTGAAGTCTAGCTTTTTCTTGGGAATGCTGAGACTCCATTCTTTTTTTTTTTCTCTTTATGGAATTAATGATAAATGGGGAAAAGAAACATTTATACAACCAAAATTAGTGTACTTAAAAATACTATATAGTATAATGGCAGAGAGAATTGGGAATATTTAGCTGGAGAAATAAATATTAAGAGTGGAAATAAAAAGCCTCTCCAAATATTTGAGGAGTTTGCATGTGGCAACAGAATTTAGAATTGATGCCATTGGTTTCAAGTGACAGAGCTACTATCAATGAGAAGAAGCTCCAGAAAGATTTGTACTTGATATAGGAAACAACCCTGTATTGCTTAAAGCTATTAGACATGGGAATGACTTCCCAGAAAAGTAGGAAATTCCTTGGAACTAGAACTTTTCAAGTATAAAATAGGTGACTATTCTGTGGGAATGAGACAAACGGGGCTCAAGCATTTAAATATTTAGACTGCCTACATTAACTTTAAGATCTTGTCCAAACCTAAGAGTCTATGATTCTACTTAAATATCCTTTCAAATTCTTTTAAGATAGTGAGCTGAATTCAAACCAAAGTTTGAACACTACTGGTTGAAGCAGAAAAAAGAGAAAGCTATAGAAAGAGAGAGGCAGAGGCAGAACGATGGGTTAAATTCATACTACTTTTCGAAGTTTAAAGAATAAGTAAACTTTAGGTCAAAATGAATCCAAAGCTAACTTTTTACTGGCATTAGTACCAAGCCAGAAATTTGCTGTGATTTATTGAACTTATCTACCTAAAGAAATTAATGTATTTGAGCAAAGACTATCTAAACCCACTTTCTTCTGCCTCTGATGTAATAGCTGTGGGGTGGTGGGAATGGGGACGGAGAACAGAGAGAACCTTTTTTTCTCTGTAGGAAGGTTTAGGGTGGGTGGGAGGGGGTTTCATAATTAAAAAGGTATAATCTATTAAAAGTCACAAGGATTTTTATGTTACACATTACATCTGATTTGTCCGCGGTGTCAGTCCAAGTCTTCTCTCTCCCTGGGAAAGGAAGATGCGGACCCTGGAAGCTGATGCCGAGTTCTGGAAGAGGCATGGCCATTCACAGTCCTGAAGAGAAGTGTGTATTGACCAAGGGTTTTGGGAAATAGAGTAGGTGGAGTCATTTCTATCTCTTCTGGTTTGTGTACCTAATAAATAAGCTCTTATTTTTTTCTTAGGTGCCTAGTGTTGAAGAGTGCTTAAATCAACCAAACAGGTTACTGACAATGAAAACCAGACAAGGAGAGAATTCAAATAATTTTAAATTATTGGCTTTGATCTCAGAAATAACTCTGCAATAAAAACTTTCTACCATGTATCAGAATTGGAATTATTTCTAATTATAATAACAAGAAACTGGGCCATACATTTAATAAAAGACACCTGAATACTGCAATCTTTGGAATTTCAGTTTGAATCTGTTATCAAAATGCAATGGTTTATGAATGAACAATGCTAAGCCACTTTGGTTTATAAAAGTAACATGAATTATTTCATCTTATTTACTTTATTTAAATCTTCATAAGCTTGGTTGGAAGTCATATTTTAATGGTTTAATAATACATTCCTCTCCTGTTTCTTATGAACAATGAACTGAGACCATGCATATATAAAATTTCTCAGCAGTCCCTAGGTCTAAGAGAATTGTAATAAAGTTGAGTCTTGATCAAACATTATATTTTCTCTTTGCATTTTATTTTTTCTCTTTCTCTCTTCCTCTCTTTACTTTGATCTTTCTTTATAATTTTAGCTATATATATATATGCTTTTTTCACTTTTCATTGTATAATTTCCAACTGTTTTTTAGACTTGTTCTTTGGCTGAGTAATAGATGCTACACTTAAGTAATGTACATTAAGTACGTTAATTCTTGCATACTTGTAAAATGTGAATATTTTATCTTAATAAGCAGAATATAAAAGCAAGAAGATATATGTGTCATTTTGATTTGAATATTTGTAAAACTAAATATATGCATCAATAATCAAATACATAGGGACTAAGTGGTCTCTACAAGACTACAAGACAGATTACTAAAAACAAAAACATAAATAGTTGGCCTTTAAAACATAAACAAATATGTATATTTAGAGTCTTTAAATCATTTTCCTCAGTAAGCTTAGGTGTTTCATTAGATAAAACTGATTTTCATGTATAAAGTGAATATAACTGAAATAATGAAAATAAAAATGTAAAATACGTGCATGTGTGCTGTATACAAATGGAATAAGGACATTTCCCAGAATCCTAAACTTTTTAAATAAAATATTTACATGTGTGAGTTCAAAATTATTTCTCCAAAATAAATTAATATAACAGGGCATCGATATTTGAATACCATTAAGTGTATTTATTTTGGTTTAATTTCCAAAATTATATAATATATTCCAACAAAAACCACATACCTTGATCAAAGGAGAATATAAAAATTATGACTGTTAATGTTAATAACATAGTTAAAAACAAAGCATCATAACTCTTAATATGTTTGCCACCAGGGAACAAAAAGCTAAAAAGATATGCTTGTATGAATGCATTTAACATTTCTGTCATTCTTGCGATACAAAACATAATTCAGGTAGCTGTGATACTATACCTAAACCTATTTTGCCCCTCCAAATGATTGAGGCAGTCATTCCTTAGTCAGCCAAAACTTCAAAGAGAAATTATTTTTCTATCTGTTTTTGTGTCTCTGAGAGAAACCACAGATATCTGACCATCTCCTCAGATTATTTCTCTGAAGTAAATTAAATAAATTAGAAATATAGGATGTTGTCTTTTTTAAGTCTGATTAATAATTATTTAGAAAATATAACATAATCTGCAAATGAAGTGAAAATTATTAACAAAGCTACATTTGCTCGAATTCTAGAATTACACCGACATGGACTTTAGTAATGGAAATTTCCTAGAAGGAGTTGGTTTATTTTTTTTAACACTTGTATCTTATTTACCTGCATTTCAAACTAATTGAACCGTTCTTCTCCTTGCAGAAATAAATTCTCCTTGCAGAAATAAATAAATAAATAAATAAATAATATTTCTGCAAGGAGAAGAATGGTTCAATTAGTTTGAAATGCAGGTAAATTATGGAGATTTTAAGACTTGTGGGATAACCTTAGAAATGGTTATCTCTTCTGCATGATAGACTAAACATTTGTTATTTAAAGTGTATTCATCAGGCATCAAGTTAGAATTATTTGAATTCCTTGCATTTGATTTATATTTTCATATCACATTGTCTCTTTGTGGAATTATACAGAATTAGAAATGGTATATCTTGATATTCACTGTGTTTAGTCAATAAGGATTAATCTGGCCTTGTGAATCAGGTCTTTTACATCTTCATCACTTTAAATAACATAGGTAAAATTATACACATTGTCTAGGTTTGAACTCGCTATTCAAAATGTGTCTGCCTGTCACTGGCATTGGTTTTATCTAAGAGCTTGTTGCACATGCAGATTCTCAGATTTCCCCTGATTTTCAGAACCTGCATTTTAAGAAGATCTCCCTGTGATTTGCAAGTACATTAGTTTTGAGAAAAACTGGTCTAGAAAATTACAGAGCAAACTGATAAAGGGTGTGTAGTAGAACTGCTCAACTAAACAACTGCCTGTTTGATGTTAAGAGTCATGGTTTTAAAGTGAATCCAGTAATATTTTCAAGTCAAGTTCAGCCAACATCCTAACTAGTAGCTGGTCTTGGGATATATTTTAGACTACTCAAACCCTAAGTTCAAAACTGAAATTTTGCTAGGCCTCTGGAATTAATCTCCCCACTTGTCTTACCATCCTGGTAGATGGCACCACAAATCACTTTGCTGCTCAAGTAAGACATTGAGGATCAGGCTTGATTCCTTTCAGCCTTTCCCAAACAAGGTCCAATCCATCAGTGAATCATCTGGACTCTACCATCAAAACCTATGCCAAATCTGTTCACCTTTTCCTTCTTCCCAACTGCTATCCTAATCAAAACTCCATCATCTACTGCTGGATGATTTTAACAGCCTCCTCAATTCTCTCTTTCCACTTTTGAAGTCATTTGGTGACTTAACTGCATTCTAACAATGATAAATCTGACCAGAGCAACAGAAATTTTTACAAGACTTAAAAACCATCTGAGCTAAAGCATAATTACTGGAATTTAGGGTTTTTTGAACTGAGGATATAAGCCTGGAGTTGGGAGGAAGAGAATTTGATTTCTACCTCTAAGTATCCGGGAAGGACATACAATCACTAACAATTTCTGAGTGCCACAAAGCCACATTCTGGGTTAAGCACTCGAAATCCATTATCTCCACTTTTCAGAACATTTCAGAATAGTTACATAATCTTCATTTCCATTTATTCACAATCTCCAAGGCCATAGCAGTTAGAACTATGACCAAGAAATAATATGAGAAATAACTTTCAATTAGAGTAGTCCAAAAGCACAGATTTATATGAGAAGTATCGCCTCAAATGTCACTTGAAATAGTCATGCACAGTAAAGGTGGCTACTGTCGGAGACATTGTGGGGAAGATTCAAGCATTAGCTAGGTTTTTGGCCCAGATGATGACCAAAGATCATTGAATCACTGAATTTCCATGATTCTATGATTCACTGAGTTGGACTACTCTGCTAGACTACTAGTCTAGAAATTCACTGATTCTCCATGGAGAGCAATATGAATATATTCTAGGGTGGGAATGGAGAAAGGAGTTTACACCAGATTGGTCACTGGCCATCAAATGACTGAGGACATGCAGAAGTGTCTGAAATGTCAAAAGTATCTGTCAAATGAGCCTTGTTTCTATGGTTCTTAATGGCTTGTCAATGAATTTGGAGCTGGAATGAAAATGAAAGAGATTTTTGACTAATATATTCATTACACAAATTAAAGGATTTGTCAAATTTCACACAGCCAATTAGTGGCAGTCAGAAATAGAAACTACATTTCTGGTAATTAGCTCTAGTAACAATTCCGTTATACTACAGCATCCTACATTGGGATATTCCATCTATTTTTATCCTTTGGTGCTTTAACGTTCTGAAAGTATTTTGCAGGACTTTGAAGTAAAACCTATTGCTTTTTTTCCAATTCCTAGGCTTTAGCCAAACTTAAATAATTTAAGTTTCTCAAGCTGCCATGCTTACTCAAGACTGTGCCTTTGAATATACTTTTTCATTTCCCTCTGTCTAACTCACTCCTAACTTTTTAGTACAGATACATTTCCACTTCTGAGAAATCTTTCTTTCATTGCCACTTTTAGGGGTGCTGTTCTTTATTGCAGAACTTGCTATACTGAGTCAATGTAGTCTGTATAATTTTCAGTTACTCTGTTCACTGATAGTAGGAACTCTGAACCTTTCATTATTGTCATCTCTGACATCTAGTCTACAGCTTCAAAACCATTTGTTGCATAAATTATCAAATGATAAATTCATCCTTTTATCAACTTGAGTTTTTGGTTTGTTCTCAGGACTTCTTGACTTGTTGATTCTTAATATGTTAGGAATATTCAAAAGAATTCTTGGGACTATACAAAAGAGGAGTTTATGTACCTTACTACCTATGAACTAGGTAGTAAGGTACAATTCAGCAAATAATTTTTGGATAGATTTTTAGCTATTCAATATACAATAGTGAAATTCAAAGGCTATCACAGAAGTACATTTAACAGACCAGAAGGAATCATCACTAAGGGTAGAAGGCACTCGCTTGAGACTTTTTGGACTTGCTCTGATTTTGCTTTATCCTAAATTTCTTTGGCTCACCAATGGAATCATGAAACTGCACTCTTTCTTATTATTCTTTAATTGCTTCATGGTTATAATTCTTCTCTCATCAAAATTGATATTTCTGCAGAGGACAGGATCATGCCTTAGGAGGCATATTCTTATATCACCTAAATTTAATTAATGATGACTAGTTTAATTCTTAAGATTCCACTTATAACTTTCTTAAATACTGTGAATACTTAAAAATTAATACTTTAGATACCTAAATCCTCAGATCGGTAGACCAATTTCCATTAATACACATTTTCAGTAGGAACATTCTGTTCCTTGAACATTCATTTAAAGTTCTAAAATGTATTATGTCAGGAGTCTAGTAAATTATGACAGATTAATCACAGATCTAAACTTCTCCAGCATCCCTAAATGAAAGAAAAGAATTTAAAAATATATTTTAAAAATGAGTACAAAGAAAAGAAAAAGTAACAACATGATAATACAATTTAGGAGAGGAGAGCCCAATGGACCAATTGTAAAAATGGAATAGAAGAAAAAAGTTAGAGAGTAAACCAAAAGAGTGAAAAAACAAGAAGAAATCAATCAGTTTAAATGGAAGAAGTATATAATGCTCAGAAGGACCTCAGAAATTCAGCATAAATGTTGGTGCTATCAACAATGGGGATATCAAAAGGGTATATAAGAAACACTTAGGAACAACCTCAGTGACCTCTTCCTCTGTCCTGTAAAGTCAAATGACTATGTTTTCCCAACTCTCACTGAGATTAGAAGTTTTCTCTGGAAAAGTTGAACCAAAATGATTCTGGACTCGGAAAAATTCCTCATAGCTAAGAAAGGGGTGAAACATCAAATGGAAATTCTAGGTAATAATAAGTAAGGTTTTCATATTAAAGCGAGTCCCTCTGCTACTTTCTCAGTACTGATACACCGTGTTTCCAAATGGGATATTTTGTTCCTCATTTGTAAACTGTGAATCATTTCAAAAATAGAGAATACAGGATCACTGAAAGATTTTAACTTAAAAATAAAGAAACCAAAACTACCAAATAAAAATAAAGAAATCGAAGAATATATTTGATAGACTAGAAGATAATTTTAAGAAATTAAAAACTGTAACTATCATCACAAGGATATGACCAGATAATACATCCATGATAAAGTGCACTGGATGCTACGAAAATAATAAAAATTGCTACGGGAAGTTAAGAGAAAATTTACAAAGTGACAAAAGTGTTGGATGAAAAAATTGAAGAACTATTTTACAAAGCAGAATTTTTTAAAAGTAATGGAAAATAAGAAATTCAAGATAAGAAGAATATAGGATGAACTCTGACAGTACTATGTCCAAACAGGGGAAATTACTCCAGAAAAGGAAAAAAAATTGAAGAGGAAATTATTCAAAAAATTAAAAATATCAAAATTCTAAGAATTGCAGAACAGAACTTTCTAGATAGCAAGGTCTCTAGATCAGAAAGGCATGTAACATGCATGCCTTTCAAATGCATTACTGGAAAGCAGAACTGTTTAAAAAGGATGAAAATATACTTTTTTACCTAGAATTTGATATCTAGCCACTCTATCACATAGCCATTTTTAGCTAGACACTTTCAAAAACTCTACCTTGCAAGCATCCTTTCACAGGAAGTTACTAAAGAATTTGCTTCACCAAAACAAGTGAATAAATTAAGAAAGAGAATATCATGAAGTAAGAGATCCTAAGCAGGGAAATAAGAGAGAAACAATTCCCAGGATGATAATAAAAACACAATATCAGGATCACAGCTTCGTAGCAGACCAAGACGATGAGACCAGATAGGAGCCGGAGTACATAGTACACCAGGCAGCATGTCTCCAAGAAACAAAAAGGAACTGAAGAATGATCTGTGTGACAGATTTTATTGAGAGGAATTGTATAGTTCTACTGGACTTTAGAAAATGAATATTTTTCTTTTGGTAAACAGTTATTGAACTTTTAAATTGGTTCAGGTGCTTTTCTAGATACTTTGCCCACCAAGATTATGTGATCATGTTAAGAAAAAAAAGTTAGACAATTTTAAACTCTGGATAAACAAAATGAAAATCTGTCCAACTATAATATTGTACAGTAGATTACACATCACAGCTAAGAATAATTTTTACATGATCTTAATAAAAACTATTAACTGGATTCTGATTAGGCAAACATTATGCTAAAACTTTTTAAACTTTTTTTTTTTGATGTTGGGACCTGGGGGTGGGCTGAGGAAGAAGGTAGAAGATAAGATGACTAAATCCTTATCTTCCATACTAGGAAGTCAATAGTAAGTAATTTTTTTTTTTAAGTAAAAGCAACATAAGCAACCTGTCATTCTTCAATCTCTGACTTCCAACCCATCATATCAGAACCCTGTCCTAATGAGATTGAGCCAGCCTTCCCTCTGAATTCCTCTCTGCCAAGCCCTACAGGCTAGATTACCAAGTTAGCACATCAAATGAAATGTGTTTGCCTTCCCCCAATTAAATGATATCTAAAACCAGATTCCAGATATTACATCATAGAAGTGTTACAAATATTGCAATCTTATGACTATGAAAGGAAATATTGTAAATATTGAGAAGGGTTGAAGTGGTTCAAATAAGAATAATGCAAGATAGTACTGGGAATTCTCCTGTGCCATATAATTTGATTGTGAAGATTTTATTTTTAAATATAAATTACCTTAAAAATATGTAACAGTTTACCACCTTTAAAATAGGTGGCAAATCCCGGTTCAAAAATCTAAATAGTTGCAGATAGCAAATTCAAAACTTCCAGGAGTTTATTAGGCATTTATTTTTCTGAAAACTTGCTGAGATTCTCAGTAAATTTGGGAGTTTAGACTATGGAGCAATATCCTTCTTCAGACTAGTTACAAATAGCACTCCTGATAGGTTTTATATGACTTGATTAGAATGTATGTGGCTTTTTTTAAAAATAATTATTCATTAATTTAATCTAACTCACAACATGTAAATTGTTTAAATTATGGACCTTGGGATAAGGCTGAGTGATATTAAGGATAGAGGCAGGCTTTGGAATCACTAAGTCTATAATTTGGGTATAAACCTAGAATTACAGTCAATTATTATTCATCAATAAATGGTATTACTTTCAGAAAGATGGATAATATAGAATGAAAAAATATATTTTCCTATCCGTGGCTCTCTTCAATTAGCGTAATTTATTCCACATTTTTTTCTCCCTTATGTTGTACATGGTGAGTTTTGAAATTTTTCTATAGACATAGGTTACACTACAGCATTTATTCATGGGAAAATGAGATCAAAAACATTTTCAATATTATTAAAATAAATCATTGGCTTCTTTTCTACATTGTGACTAGCAAAGTACTCAACAATTAATAACTCAGTAAATTTTAATTTTATTTATGTAATATAATTATAGTTGTTGCTCTTAATCCTATGATAAATAAAAAAATTTGTCCTAAATTTATTTTAAGAAACTTCTTTGAGGAAAAATATTACATTTTATCAAAATTTTGAAAGTGAAATATTAAAAATTCAATTATTTATATATATATTGCTTTTTATTGCCATCATCATTATATTCTCATGTTTAAATCTCACCCTGATCATGATCTCCTAATTGATAATTTGAAAACTAAGGGCTTCTTAGATTAAGCAAAATAATGTAGATATACTATTTTTTCTCCATTAAGAGAAAAAAAGACAAGTTTGGAATTAAGTGTGTTTTTATAAAACAGTGAAATAAAAACAGCTTACTTTTCCATGTCCAAAGAAGTGAGCTTTAATAGAAATCCTGTTTGTCAACCTTCAATATATTTGTTCAAGGTGGTGTGTATTATTATAATAGCTTAGTAATAATTACGACTCTGCAGAGGATGCATCCTTTGGGTATTAATTTAACTTTTCCATAAGCAACAATAAAGTCCATACTCACCTCAGAGCAGTTTTTATATTAAGCTCCTCCTCAACAGAAGCATATTTCAAACAACCATAGTAAAATTACTGTAAACGTAATTTCTGTATTTATTGAAAAGCTTCAGTATATAATATATCTGTGATTAAACTCACCTTTTATTACTCCCTTCCAATATAGAAAAGAAGCCATTTGGATTGCATGTGCTAATCTCTTAAACTATAAAGCCTGTATATAAATGTATGATTTTGATGCATTTCGTATTTCCACACACCCAATGATCATCCAGGGATCAAATCTGGCAGCTAACAATTTCTCATTAAACATAGTGTCAATAGATGATTCTTTATACAGGCTGTTACAATTCAAAAAGTGATTGAGCTAATTAAACACAACTGTGAAATTAAGCAGAAATTTATAATCAACATTATTTCATGGCTTTGGAAAGAACATTAACAAAGATATATTTGAATAACTCAGACCAGAGCTAAAATCATTACCCCAGGCATTTAGCATTACTTACTGCAATACAGCTTTTATTTTTGTTTATGCATTACTTCTTACAAAATGCTACTTTACACAGGCATACATTATACTGCTTGTAAATACAGACGATTTTTTAGTTAATGGAATAATATGAACCTTATAAGTAAATCCCTTTATCAAAAATGTTTAATATTTATATTTTGCTATAAACAAATTCTATTTATATATTCATTTCTTAAAACACTTCAAATAATTTGTTATCAGGGTAAAAATACATGTATTATCAGCAAAGCTAAATCAAAAAGCAAAAAAAAGAAAGGAAAACCTTGTAATAGCAATGTTACCTATGTACGTCGATGGCTTGAATTTCCACTGATCATGGGCCTGAATTTCTGTCACAGTTTATCAAATTTCTGCTGTTGTAGGTAATTCAAAAAGTAGGGAAAACTATATTTCCTGGAGTGTGCTTCAGCAAATATGATACAATTATTACTGATTATTTGAGTCCATGATACCTGACTCCTCTGAGAATTAATTTACCTGATCACAGATTGGTGCAGTATAATTTCTAGTGCTTTCATCCTTTGAGAGCTGTCACTATAATTATTACATGTAATGAGTCCCACAGATTCTGTCTATACAATATTGCACGCACTTTTTAGTTGTGTCACAATGATTCTGTTCATACCAATTTTTTACTAATCAAAAAGATTCCACATACTCCACTTGTTATTTTGAAGCGTTATCTCAATAGCTCTTATACATCGCCAAAGAACAAATAAAAATAATTAAAATATAGTAAGAACTCATGACTGTTAACAAGTCTGGCAGACATAAAAATCATTGTATGTATTTTCATGATGTATGTTATGTATTAAGAATAACAACTTGACTGCTTCATTGAAGATAATAATTTGATATCATCTATGAAATAATAAGCCAAACTAAAGTATTGTTTTAATTTGTTCATTTGGTTGGTTGGTGGTTGCTTTGTCATATATGGAAGCGAATTTTTAGAAAAAAGATGTTGATGGAAATTCTACAATTTTTAAAATCATGTATAAAAAATGTTTATAACCAAACAACTTTAAATTGTTATCCAAAATCTGTGCCTAATTTTCTTAAAAATATTTTAATGAAAGAGATTCAACAAGTCAAAGAACCAGGCAGAATGCAAGGGATACAAGGTCAAAACTCTGAATATTGCAACAGACTGTTGGTCAAAGCCATGCTTAGCTCCAACTAAAACAACTAGGGCAGTAAGAATTAATTTTAAAGCCCTTCAGAAAAAAAGTACGTATGTATATGTATGTGTGTTTATGTGCATATCTATCTATCTATTTTTTTTTAACTTGGGCAGGCACCGGGAATCGAACCCGGGTCCTCTGGCATGGCAGGCAAGCATTCTCGCCAGCTGAGCCACCGTGGCCCACCCTATATCTTTATATAGATAGACAAATA
Organism: Myrmecophaga tridactyla; assembly: GCA_004026745.1. Classification (NCBI taxonomy): domain Eukaryota; kingdom Metazoa; phylum Chordata; class Mammalia; order Pilosa; family Myrmecophagidae; genus Myrmecophaga; species Myrmecophaga tridactyla. The sequence goes on along the minus strand of PVIY010005194.1, from coordinate 76,345 downwards.
AGGGCTCTCCCTACCCCAGTTTGCAGTGCCCACCCAGTCAGTCCCGCATTGAACTCCTGACACACACACAAAAACAAGAAGTGAATTTTATTAAGAAGAAAAACAGAAAGAAACAAAATGAGCAGACCATCTGGTGAAAGTTAAATTCTCTGTGTGAAAAAAAATATATCCTTAGTTTATTTTTTTGTTGAACAGTTGATAAAACTCGGGCTCAGGGATTCAAATAAATTGTATAATGTAACATACATAAGGGTAGATGTAGTATATAACAACACTGTGTGAGGTTAGGCTAGAGTATGAATCCAGGTATATTTCTCAACAAACCCTTTACTTTTCCCAGCAAATATGTTAGTGCTGCTTTTTTAAAACAACTTTCTAGTTTGAAATCATTTCAAACTTGCAAGGCAATTGTACAATTAATACAAACCCTATACAGAGGATTCCAAAATACTCCCACCCGGCCCAGACACCCAGATCCTTCAATTTTAACATTTTGCCATCTTTGCCACATCCATTCCTCTGCTCTCTCTCCCCCTTCCCTTCCATCCTTCCTTCCATCTGTCCATCTGTCTATCTACCATCTATTTATTTTCTGAACATTTAAGAGGTTACATATAGGGAGGCCTTAAATGAATATATATATTCTGCACAAGCTTTTTGTCTTGTGCAGAATATATAGTCCTAGGATTTCCCTGTTTAGATGTCTCTAAAAAGGTCCCTTCTCCCTCAGGAGGCAGCTTCCTCACAGTTCTATGTACTGCACTGTATGTCTTACAGCTAGCAATCCCTCGCCCCGGGCTTCTACTTGACTGCTCTGTTAGAGGAGAGCTCTGTGAACTGTGTTCTACACACAGGGCTAGTTATGGGAAAATGAGTCCCTGAGACCAGCACAGCCAGACTGGCCAGACACACACACTCCCAGTATGTGCAGGAGGGTCACTGTGCTCCCTCCAGTACCAGGACCAGGGGTCTTCACTGGGAGTGCTGGCCAGCTGTGCGCTGAGCCAGTGATAGATGGAGGAACCAGCCCTAGCAACTCAAGATGTCTCTGCTTTTAAGTAGCTTTTTTCTTGATTTGGTGCTTGCTCTGTTACTGCAATTCTTTGGCCTTTTTTTTTTTTTTTTTTTTTTTAGCTTTGAGAAATATTTTTCTGCCAGCTCTTGCTGGTTATAATACACTTCTGTGGGGTATGGAGCCCTGAAGTGCTTCCCTTTGCCATCTTGACCAGGGATGGTCCTGTGCTATTTTAAAAGTCCAGTTACTATAATACAATCATAGGCTGATAAAGTAAGGATTACTGCTCTGTATAAATATTTGTTTTTTTTTTTTTTGAGAATATAGGAATGTGATATACCCTTAGGGATTAGCTCTCAGCTTCATTTCTAAAGTACCTGCATGGAAATCACATATCTGATTAGCAAACTCAAAGCTCCACTGTCTGTGCTGAGGTGACCATGCGTAAAAGAAAAGAGCATTACGTTAAGAGCAGTACTATTTTCCACAAGGTAATGTATGCATATGCATTGTGTTATTCTCTAGGGTGCCACTATCACACACCACTATTTTAATTCAGAGGGTAGAAAAATTGAACACAGGAAAAGGAAGACAGGATTAGTCTAGGGGGGGTTAAGGGGTGGGGATGGGGGAGAACCAGGGACTGCTTCTCAGAATAAATCATTACTATTTACATTACTATTTACAGGCTGTAGAAGTGGAGCAGGGGAATTGCAACACTCTGGGCAAGCCTATGTGAGAGTAGCACTCATCATGAGAAATCTAAACTATACTTCTGCAGCCACAGTTTTTTTTATTTCCTTGCAAAAAGTTTTGGGTCCAGGTTCCTAAAACTGATAGACAAATTTGGGATGGTATCAGTATTCCAAAATTCAAATTCTATGCTTTTTATGTTGTGCCATTTATTTTATTTTATTATTTTTTAGAGAACTTGTGGTTTATAGAACAATCATGCATAAAATATAAAAGTCATATCCCACCCTAATATTAACACCTTGCTTTGATGTGGGACATGTGTAACAATTAATTACAGCACATCTTTATAGTTGTACTTTTAATTATAGTCCATCATTTGCAATAGCATTCACTGTTTTGGTTGTGCAGTTCCATGGAACTCATGGAATTTTCTTTCCTTTTTTTTTTTTTTTTTACATGGGCAGGGACCGGGAATCGAACCCAGGTCTCTGGGATGGCAGGCGAGAACTCTACATGCTGAGCCACCGTGGCCCCCCCAGTTCCATGGAATTTTTAAAAATATTTACTCTAGTATCCTACATACAATCCAACATTTGCCCTTTTAACCACATTCAAATATATAATTCTGCGCTACTAATTACATTCGCAATATTGTGCGACCATCACCACCATCCATTACTAAAACTTTTCCATCATTCCAAACAGAATCTCTGTTAAACTCTATGTTATTTGAGGGATGTGTATTTTCATTCTAAATGTAGAATAGGCATTTACAAAATCTTGGTGTTTAGGAATTTCATTGTATTATTGAATAAACAGAGAAAGGCACTGTTAATTAGTCAATTAATAGGATTTTTCCTGCCCACAGGAAATGACTTTTAAGGCTTTGTTTACCTAAAAAAAAGGCCCACAGGAAATGACTTTTAAGGCTTGTTTACCTTTGGAGAGAAAAAGGGAATAAGTGATCTTAAACCTTAATGTTTTCTCTAGTCACCCATGTAACACATGTCATTTAGATTCCTCTAAATGCCACTCCAGACAGCCACAATATGGAACTCCAATTAAAGATGAGTCGTCGAACACATGTCATAATCTCCTGTCCCACTATAACAAGACTCAACAAAAATGAAGATAAGGGAATTTTAAAAAATTATGCATAATCCAATAGGTACAGAGGGCACAAGACATTTCTGGAAAAAAATGGAAAACCAAAAGTAGATGAAAAATCTCCCAACTAACAGGTAGATATGCGACCATTTCATAACCTCACAGAGGAGGACAAAGACAAGAAAGAAGTGACTTAGCCTCCACAGAGCATTGCACAGTGCTGTACAAGGTTCAAGGATGCTTTCACCCCAAAGTTCTCCAACTAGACAATCAATCAATGGAATGGTAGAAGAAAGATATTTTTAGAAAAGTGAGTATTCAGAAAAACCCTTAATATTCCAATAAACCATTATGCTAGAAATAATTTGAGACTATGAGCAAAACAGGAAAGAAAAACAAAGAGGAAGTAAGTAGGGATTACAGAACAGCAGATCCAATTTAGGAAGTTAAGGTAAGTATCAGGAAGACAGCAGAGAGGCTCTCAGAAGTGTAGGCATTTAGAGCAAATAGCTTTTCCTAGAGCAAGGAGAGATGGGTCTGGGATGGAAGGTCACGGAAAATGTTGTCCTGTATGATAAAATGCCTCTCCCATAGAAGAAAATATGTTCCACTGTAAGAAACTCTTTTTTTTTTTTCCAGAAAATTTTGACACTATAGTCAGCAAGATGTATTTGTTCCAGAATGGTTTCTTATGTTTTTGTTTGTTTGGATTTGCCGTACAGGTTATTCTTATTTATTTTAAAGAAAAAAATTCAGACTACATTTAGAATTCTGAATTTTACTGATGAGATAAGTTTATTTCAAGATATATTTATTTTTGTAAAAAAAAAGTAATCCTTTGAAATCTGGGCTGAAACTAGTGTCATAGGATGAACACATTTAACAGGATGTAAGTTCACTGAACTGTCGGATCAATATTTTCCAGAACGTCAATCAAGCTGAGAAAGTACAACCATTCAGCAGACTGAGCTAAAAATGCCTCAGAAGTAAAAGTTGCAAGCAACTGTAGGCTTAATATTTAGAAGCAAAACAGGTTCAGAAGTGAATACCTCTGTGGCAGCTTTCATGCAGCTGTATTTACACTATTGCCCAGCTTTCTTCAGACCTTGCTGCAGGCCATTTTACCTTACTTGAGGGTTAGAGCACTGCATTTAACATTGTAGAGAAACTTTTCAGTTATATGCTCAGTTCTGGCTCTTAAACCTCTTCCATTTCACAACCATCACACATGTTGCACAATGATGCTGACATAACTTTTGTCACAGCCAGAAGCTAGTCATGATTTCCTGCCAAAATTGCAATGCAAAAAAGGGAAAATTACCCTCTTCTCTATATAGTTACATTTCCTTTGAGAGTTCATTTAATCATTGTGCTATAGGGAGGAGGTATGTCAATAAAAAGTTCAATCACATGAACCCCATAGCTATTTGGAGAGAAAAAGGGAATAAGTGATCTTAAACCTTAATGTTTTCTGTAGTCACCCATGTAACACATGTCAAGCAGAGAGTGATACGCTGTATTAATGTACAGTATCGATCTAATCTGGAGCTGATTTTCTATCTCTATACTACTAGAGATTTAAATATTGTACTAGGAATCTAGTGCAACTGTTACTTCACCAGACCTTTGATTTTCGATGCTCTTTGTTTCAAGAATCCGAGAGGATCACCTTTACACAAATAGTTACGCATTTTTTCTACAGTTCATGAAAGTCAATCTACCGCATGAAGTTTATTTGTATCAAGACAAAGAATTATAATAAACCTTCTGAAATTAAAACAGGGCCAATTTATAGAATTACAGATTTATTTTTATTAGGTTATAATCTGCTCGCATCATGCCTCTAAATCTACAATTACAGTCAATATTGTCTTTATAAAGACATCTTTTAAGTTTTTCTTTGTTTTAAATGCATCTCCCTACATATACGTCTTTCTATATACACACACACACACAGAGGCAGATCTGTGCTATGTATATCATAGGGAATTTCATGCACAATGTTTTTAGCTGTTGTTTTTTTTGTCTTTGAGGGGTGCATTGGCAGGAATCGAACCCGCGTCTCCCACATGGCAGGCGAGAATTCTACCACCGAACTACCCTTGCCCCTGAGATCTTTAAATTTTCATCACCAGGGTTTTTCGGATGATAAATTTTCCCTCTACTTTATTATATGATACAAATTTTAAAATATGAGAGAAATGTTTTTTTAAGGAATATATCTCCTCCATAAAATGGATTACACCTACAATTTCTTCCTCAGAGACAAACCAGTTAATATTTTGCTATTAGTTGGTACATAGAGCAATTTGAACTTTCATGAACCCCAAAGGATTTTCTCTAGAACAGCACTGAAAGACCCCAAATAAATAGCAAGATGATTAAACTGGGAGGAAGGGCCTCCCCAACATGTCTGTGAACCTCAGTATCCTTGCAGCAAAACTAAAAGAATATTTTAGGTGGGAATTATTTTTATTATAAGTGTACAAAAGAGGTGAAAAAAAAGGTTTTCCTGCACTAAATAAGCACTATAGAGATATTTATATAGATATTAGAAAGAAGGAAAAGCTAATATCTATATAGTGTTTCCCTTCTTTCTTTCCTTCCTTCCTCCCTTCCTTCTTCCCTTCCTTTCTTTCTTCCGTTCACTTTCTCTTTCTGTTCTTCCGTTTTTCTTTCTTCCTTGTCTTTGGATGGTGGTGGCAGTAGGGGGTTTCTGGAGATGGCCTGAATCTCATAAATCTCAATCTCTTGAGAGTATTGTCAAAAGACTATTTCAGATTTGAAACTACTATATAAAGATAGTTATGGACAATAAGGAAAAGCCAGATATTTTAATGCCCAGATTCAATGACATTTACTATATTAAATTATTCCTTTTTTTCTTAATTTACCAGAATGTTTACAAATTACTGAAACAGTGTTTTTGAGCTGCATGGTTTACTGTTTTTTTAATACATATATAGATATACTACACAGTAAAAACAAATTAAATTAGCAAAATATTTAACTCCAAATTGTAAATGATAAAACATAAAAGCTGAGACTAATTTGCCATTTCCTTGGCCTCCTTTTTTCTATATTACTTAGAACGCTACTAGAATGATCTTGTAAAAGGCCCACCTGATTTTACTTGCATTTTAGTATTTTTCTTAAGCTTTGATGGCAAAGAATACAAAAATACAAAAAAAATAGATTTATTTGATGTTTTGAACTCTTACCCACTGTCTAATTTTCTATGACCTATATTTTAAAGAAACTTAATGTCTCCATGGTAAAAATAAATTAATTTCAAAGTAATTTCAACTTATATTTTCTATAATACCATGAGCCTACTAGGTACTGAACAAATGTTATTTGAATTATATTATTAATTGAACGACTTGAATAAACTCTGAGCTCCAGCACATTTTTTGGATAATTGACTCAACCATTTTTTCAAATCCCCAAACCACTGGTCAAGAGAATAAGAAAATAAATATATTGATCATAATGAAAAAGGCATTTATCTTAAACCAACATAAAAATTCCCTAAGAGTATATTTTAGAATATATATATGAATGAATGAAATTATTTCAACTTATTGTGGTATTTCTAAATTTTAAATGACATGTCTGAACATAGGAGGTGACTTGTGTTCATTTCCTACTATGGCTTTAAAAAATCTGCACAAATGTTATGGCTTAAATAATACAAATATACTATTTTCCAGTTCTATAGGTTATTTAGTCTATCATGGGTCTCACTGGGCTAAAATGAAGGTGAGACTTTAGTGGAGAATTCTGCATTTTCCCTTTCTAACTTTTAGAAACCACCTACATTTCTTGTCTCTTAGCACCCCTCTTCCATTTTCAAGGTCAGTTATCTTATATTCTTTATACCTTTCTTTCATAGTCATATCTTCACCTACTGGCTCTACACTTCTCTCTTCCTTTTCCACTTTTAAGAATCCTCCTGATTACAGTGGGCACACCTAGATGATCCAGGATATTCTCGCCCATATTTACATCAGCTGATTGACAGCCTTAATTGCATCTGCAACTTTAATTCTCTTTTGCCATGTAGCCTAACAATAGTGACAGGTTCTCAGGAAGAGGACATGGACATCTTTGGGGGCTATTATTCTGCCTACTGCTGTAAGCCACTAAAGTCAAATTTATATTTTGTTTTTGCCCAGAAGCCCTATACCCCCCTCCCCCCAAAAAAGCATAGTCTGAGACATGTGTTTACATTGAGGAAGCTAACCCAAGGACATAATGCGGAGATTGGGAAGCTGAAGCAGGTAAGAAGGACAAGCCATTCCTGCGTATGTTGTCCTGCTGATCACCACTTTAGGCTTGGGAACTTCAATGAGATCATGTGGAATGCATATTTGAAGTGTTTGTCCAATGGATAGATGAGGAGAGTTTTCATGCACCAACTCCAATTCCCCAGAGTGTCCATTATTTTGTGCTTCCAAGTACCTTTTACATCATAATGGCTAAGCAGATTCCTTCAAACATCCCATTCCTTGGGGGCAGAGAAGCACAGGGGCAGGAAGTGAAAGTACACAGTACAGGTACACAGTAGCTAGTGCAAGCGGTTGGTACAGAGATAGTTCAGGGAAATACAGACCTACATCCCTCTGTCATTCTCAGTAAAGCTTAGGAACAAAAATGAAACGTCCTATGTGGCAATATATGTTGGGAAAGGGATAAGAATAATAAACAAGGAGCATTTGTCAATGGGAAGGTACATGATAGGAAATATCCAAGAAGACTTTGTGACTAAATTGATATCCAAATCATAACAGTCTTTTTACTTATAGAAAGTCTAATTCATTCTAGGGACTATGGTTTGGCAGCTACAATACTCAAAGTCAGAGAGTTAAGGCAATATGGTTCTAGTGAAGAGTTGATCCAGGACAGAACCTTGGCATGGCTAACTGGAGTTACAGGGAAGAGCATTCAACCCTCTAAGAAAGAATCTGGCAAAGTATAAGCAAAGCAGAATGAACTTTAAAGCAAAAATCTCAGCATCGCTCATCATGTCTTTTTCTCCTGGGAATATTAGTGGCAAACATTTTTCAAGTATAAAAATGTAATCAGGCTTTTTAAAACCTAAGGAGTAGTCAAGGAGCGCCACAGAAATTGAAAAACCTGAAACCCTATTTGAGATCAGAAAGTTTCAGTTCTTTTCTCCCATTCCATTACTGATGCCCCAAAGATGTGAATTCAAAAATTTTAGTGCTTATTGTTGAGCTTCTATCCAAGACAACATGCTTTCCATTGTTCCATATATTAGTTCAGCATAAGTGTATACTATTATACAAACGTAGAAGCAACATTCCTTACAAAGAAACCCAACTACAAAAACTTGTAAAATCACAGAAAACCAAATAAGCAATATGAACCTCCTTTTCTTATACCAAGGATTTAACTGCAAAGGGAAGTATATATAGAGGTAATAATTTCTAGTTCATTTTGCAAACGGTAATTACATTTTCAGACTTCCTCCACACATATCTAGCCCAAAGTGGAAGCAAATCAGCGTGCCTAATGAATTAAACAAAGAAAAAAAGTGCAAAGCATCCTAACTTGAAATTTTATCTACCTATTATCTTCATCTCTCTCTTTTCTACCTGCTTATCTGCCTATCTACCTATCTGTTCACCTATCTACATGATATCCATTCATCTATCTAATTAACCAAAACAGCTGAATGACAATTGCTACTGAGTGTACCACACTGCACTATTTATTTTAAGAAACTACTATATGAACATTCTGCAAGGAATTCCTGCTGCATCCCCCTTGCACCTACTAAGAGGCATCATTTGACTAGTATTTCTATATATGTTTTTAAATTTAGCCAATTTTCAAAGCCTAAATTCAGTTTTGGAAGCCTATCTTATCTGCAATATAGGGGGAGATTTATACCTAACTATTAGAGGGCTATGTTTAGAACATAATTATATCTATTATTTAAAGGCTTGGCTCAGTGCTTGGTAATTTGGAAGGCATTTGATATATGTTAGCTTTTATTAGAGTAATAATGAAAAAGAAGACAAAGAAGATGATGATAATGAAGATAATGGTGATGATGAAGATGATGGTGGCCCTATATTGCTTTCTTCGTTATCACTGCATTGATGATTCTGCTTGCTTAGGCTTGACTTTTAAGCCAAAATCCTGGCCTGCATTTAAAACAAAATAAAAGGTGCCAAGGACTGCAATCCTTCCTATATCCACAGCCTTTGCCATGTAGTTTGCAGTTCTACTTAAATAGTTAAACAATTATAAAACTTGGGATTTACAAGTCTTGTTTCTTTGGTCAAAGTTATGTTGTCTTCAATGTTTTGTTTTATTTTCTCTTTAAATATCATAAATATGGATAGAGTATCAGCCACAATAACTAGTAGGAGAGAATATATAATTTTCTATCTTATTACTTGGAACTTTTGCCCTGTCTAGTTTGCCTGCAACAGTGCCATTGGTTTATTGTACTCAGGGTCGTTGCATTATAAACATTATATATATATATATATATATATATTTAACTTGCTGAGAAGGCCAACCTCATCATTGCACTCAAAATTCTCTAAGTACTCAAGTAACAAGGTTTACTCACCCTCTCTATAAAAACTCCTTATCTGTTACAATTGTTTCTTACAGCTTTACATTCAACACTGGTCAAAAAACTTATGCTTTCAGAAATCAAATTACTGAACAACACAAATTTAAGGAAATAATTGAAAAAGCATGAGCTAAGTGAAGAGCAAAAGAACACATAAGGACAATGTTGATACCAAGAGAAGAAACCCTTCACTTTACATTGACATTGGGGATAGAGAGAGTGGCAGAGAAGAATATCAGAGAATGTTCAGCAGAAGCAGTAACAACGATTCATTGATTTCAGTTCTTAAGAATAAATGATTCTGCCCCTCAGAGAATCTGATATCCATCTGCAGGCAACTGATGTCTTAAGTACATAATGTGTACCAGACAAGTTATTCACTCATCTCTAACTACAAACATTCATAGTGTTACAATTACCTGTACTTTAAAATTAGAGAATAATGAATCAATTAAATTAATCCTTGTACTTAATATTACGCAGTAATTAAGTGGTAGATTTGAGAATTGAACTTAGACTTTTTTCCCTGAATCCAATGCTCTGTCATTCGAAGGACTAGGAAATGACAGGCTCAAAAGCAAGGAGAGAAAGAAACAAACAAAAACAAAATACAAATGCTTGTTAAGGAAACACAAGTAATTTAGGGTGGTAACCTTGCAATGAGGTTGCAAAAATACTGTTATTGAAATATTTTCTTCTTAAGCTTTTGTTTTTATTTTTATTATCGAAGAATTTTAATATTATTGTTTTGTGTGTTCTTTATGCTAGAAATGCAACATTATCTGAAGGCAAATGAGACAATTGACCAGATTTTGATATTCTGAATTTGCTGTATCTACTCAAATTATTGAGTGGTTTAATCAAAGTATGTGTAAATTGAATTTCTATATTCTGAATTTTATTTCTCCATTAAGTTATATTAGACAATATAAGATGATTCTTCTTCAGCAGGCAATTGCTTCTAAGAGTTTGATATATAATTATATAGAGGTTTAAATGATAGATTGTTAAAAATATGTGCAATGTATATGACAATTAAAATGTTAATATATTATTTGTTTCTTCACTTAGAATTGAAATTTAACAGTTATTGAAAGATTGTTTTAGACTTAACTATGCATGGATTTTTATGGTAAACTCTATATATGAAGGAAAATATAAACAAATTTACAAGATATTCTTAATACTTCTATACATTCAAAATCCATCTCTTCTGAATCACTCATTTTTTAAATTGGATTCCTTGGTATCTCATAGTTTTCAGCGCAATATCATCTCCTGGACAATATAAGCATTAGTGATGCAGCACTTCCTAAAATAATTCATAAAAGACGTAAAAGCCATTGGGGTTGTGCTCTTACATAGGCCTTGCAATTCTGTAAGATGGCCAATTATGTTTTACAGAACATTTAAAATGACACTTTGCAGGTAATCTGCATTTTTCTCTCATAGTTTTAATGGGTTTATCTCATAGTCTCTGCAGTTGAATGTCTTTTTTTCCTACACCTAACAATATTTACCATGATACCTTTGAATTCACCTCTTCCAAAACTACTATTAAACATTAGTTGGTATAAAAATATGCTGTCATCAATTGAAACTAATGTTCCACACCAAATGCAAGGTGGTAGGGTGAGAGATGCATGTGAATCCAATGTAAACTCACAACTTCTCAATAAAGAAATAAAATATTAGTTGGAGATTTTCATTTTATTGTCTTTTTATCTCAAAGTCAGTTTTATATTTCTAAGCAATTTATCTTGCTCTGGTTGATTTCCCCAAACCTAACTTAGTTTTAATGTGACTAATGTTTAATTTAAAGAAATATTTTTTCTAAAATTTTTCCTTTTTTCAACGTTGTTCATTCCTTTGCCAAACTGTCTTATTCTTGCTTGTTGCTTTTAGTCTATGTTCTTCTCTATTATTTTACAACATAGCCATTTTAAAGGTTTCTTTTTATCAGAATGCTCTATTTTCTTCACTTTTTAAAGGTATAGATGTCTTTGTGTTTTTCCTCAAGGTGCCTGATTATATAATATTTTAGCCAGGAACTCTTCCTCTGTAGAAATTGTTTTCAATAGATAGTTTAATGCCATAGATTCTTACATGATCCCCCTGAAATGGTTTTTACATTTGAATTTGCTTTTGCTTTTCCCAATACAATGTCGCCATGGATGGCTTCATATCAGTATCTTACACTTAGTCTTTAATTTCATTTTTAGAATTTCAGCACCATGAGGGCAGTGGGAAAAGTCCCCACCTTGCGTTTGGCTTGAGGTCAGGTCTCTACTTTCAAACTGTGACTCTTTAATCACTTACAGCTCAAGGTGTAGTCCCATATTAGATAGCAATCAGCACCTCCTAGTTCTTTAATTTAACAAGGAGATCAGTGATAGCTCCATGATGCATACAAGGCTACTATCCTTGATTCCTCTCATCATATAGTCCCAAGCCCTACAGAACGTATAACTTCTCAAGCTCCTCTAGGCCATTCAGTTTCAACTTCTGCTCTCTGATCTAATTTTGCATTCCGTTTTTGTTTTGGGATCCTGGGACTTTCTCTTTCTTAATCTTCCATTTTGCTCTATTTTAAATACTGTATTTATCCCAATTTTCATTTTTTTAGTGTTAATAAGGGTTTTGTATTTTAGTCCCTATCATAATGATGAGAATTCTGAGGAAAGTCTCCATTTATGAGAAACCTTTGCAAATTATTTTGTAGGATAATTATTTCATGGAACAGCTGTTCCTATGTCTATATCCTTATTATATATATATACAAAAGCCCTATTTAGAATTGAATAAGTCATGATTTTCCTAAGTGTTACCCATACTTCATAATTATGTAAAATATACAAATCCCAAAATAAATAAATGCCAGCAACATATGAAGATGGTCATTTATATTGAAGTTAGGATTTTGGTGCTGCTATATATTCACCTGCTTATCACAGATGTAATTTAATATTACCTTTAAGTAAAGACCCCTGAAAAACAAAAAATAACAGTAAGTAAAAATGTGCCATTATATCTTCAGTATTTATACCACCTTAGGAATGTTCTTGTTAAATATAATATTTCCATATGGTTGATTTAAATAACCATATTATAGCTAAGCTTGGTAATTTGATTATTTGTAATTTTTTCAGTATAAGAAGTTTATGATATATCAACTAATCTTTCATGCCTGAATAATAAATATTTCATTTGTTTAATAATCTAATAGAATTTGTAACTCCAGTATCTGATGTCATATAATTATAATTTTGTTAAATTCTTCAGCTGCTAAAGTATCTAGCTACTTATAAACTGTTTCTCAAAGTTTGGATGGACTTTCCCTCTAAATACCTTGAATCCAAGAAAACTATGGAAAATAGAAATTTTTAAAAGCAAAATGTAATCTAAATATGTTAACATTTAACTTATAGTTACACATTCTAAATATTAATTTACGATAATTTCCTATAGTCTGATATAAAAGAACCACTCAAAATCATGTTTCAAACAATTGCAAATTATAAACATGAAACTTTTTTTTTTTACATGGGCAGGAACCGAGAATCGAACCCGGGTCCTCTGGCATGGCAGGCAAGCATTCTTGCCTGCTGAGCCACCATTGCCCGCACTACATGAGACTTTCTTAACCTCATTCCTGGAGAAATTCTATATTTCTATGTTCTGGTATGTAATTTCTCACCTACCAGGGTGGTAAAACATAAAGGGTCTGACAAGAATGTGTTGGAAGAGGCAATCTCATACGCAGATGGTGCAGAAAAAAATGGAGGGCAATTTGGCTGTCTCTAGCAAAATTACAGATGCATTCATCATTGAATCAGCAACCACACTTCTAGGAATCTATACGAAAGCTAAGCTGCTTAAATAAATATGAGGTAATATATGCACACAACTGCTCACTCCAACATTATTTGTAAAAATAAAAGGCAACCCAAGTGTTCATCTTTACAGGACTGGTTGAATAAACTGCAATATATCTGCATAATAAAGTACTATTCAGTTAAAAAAAAAAACAAGAACTCTACACTGAAATGAAATGAGCTCCAAAATATAGGTTAAATGAAAATGTAAAGAACAGAATAGTATAACATATGCTGAACATGGAAGTAAAAGATAAAAATTACTAAAAATTAGTAAAAATGATAACTATTGGGAAAGAAGCGGTTTCAGGAATGGAATAAGACTTGCTTGAATGTATGTTGTCGCATGTTTTCTGACTCTTGTGTTTTACAATTAACAATGTTTTATATAATTAGAAAATGAAATTGCTAAAAAAAGAAAAAAATCCCATAACACTGTAAATGAGTCAACAATCTTAAGTTAATGACATCACAAAAACAAATTGCTTCAAGTAACTCTAAAGCTCATTATTTTAAGAATGAATAGAACTGCAAAGGAATTGCAATCATTTCTCAGTAGATTTATTGTTTGTAGTAACATTGGTACTGTTCATTTGAAGTTATTATGAGTAGAATATAAAATTAAAAATATGAAAAAAAAAGATTTCAGTATAAAAATACATAGAATTGGGGTGTGCAATGACGGTGGCTCCGTGGCAGAGTTCTCGCCTGCCATGCCAGAGACCTGGGTTTGATTCCCAGTGCCTGTCCATGAAAAAAACAACAACATAGAATCCAATAAATTAGACAAAAACACAAGAATAGAAAACTTGTATTGGAAATAAGAATATAATTCTTACATATATATATATGTATTACCATAGCAGCTGGCTCACTTTGAGTTATTAAAATTTGTTATAGACCAATTTAAACCTCCTATTTCAAATCTGATTCAGCACGTAACTCGCCACCCACATCCACTACCTCCATCAGGCCTGGAATTTCAAGGGAACCTAGGAAAGTTGGGAAACAGTGATTCCTCTTCCACTGGAATGTCTGAAGCAGTTAGGCAGGCTTGTGGTCTGATTCTGGGCTATAGCTATTCTCCCTTATATGGAAGACTCCTCAGATGCTGGTTGGGGCCACCAGGGAAGAACATACAGTCTTATTGTCTTGACTGTTTTTGATTGTAATTTTCCCTTTGGTTATCTGCTGCATCTCTACTTCCTAGTGACTATTAGTGCCTCTACACATACGATAGCAAAATGCTAGACTCCTCAGTAGGTACTGTGTTAGACTAAACCAGGCATCCCAAAGGAAGACATGGTCTTTCTTAATCTTAACTCCAGATTCCTGTGTGTGTGTGATCCCATTTGTAAATAGGACCCTTGGAAGATGTTATTATTACTTAAGGTATAGCCAACTGGAAGACAGAAGAGCAAACGTGAGAGAGGGAGGGAGGGAGGGATGGAAGGAAAGGATCATCATGCGGCTAAGTGCAGCCATCACCAGAATGCTGTTAACTGAAGGCATGGCCATGCCAACACCCTCATTTTGGACTGCTAGACTTCAAATCTGTGAGACAATAAATTCTCATTGTTAAGCCAACCAGAGTGTGATATTTGTCATAGGAGCCCGGGCAAACTTTAAGACGGGTACATACATACACACATATATATTAATGATAAAACATTTGAATGTTGCAATGCATGCAGGCACTCACATATACATCATGAATATATTTGGAAAGCTTGGGAGGGGTATACCCTACTTCTCTGAGTCTCAACACTTTCAAGTACTCTTATCTCAGTTTCTTCTTAGAATTCCTCAATTATCAGTCAAATCTGTTAAGTCAGGTATCATTAAGATGACTCTTTGTCTATTTTTGTCCACAGGAAATGTTTAAGAACTGGCTGTTCAACTCTCACTCTTCCCTCTGCCTCATCGATTCTCTTTTTTTCTATCCTCAGGCTGAAAGAAGGTCAACAAGTCCACCAGCAATAAAATTCTACAGGGTGTGAGTGCTGTGATGTGAAATAGGATTTCAAATAGAAAAAGCTTCTCTTTATGGTACCTTTTAGAAACCATGAGTAATGGAACACTTCCTCCTTCAGTGGTTTGTGATAGAACAAAATTAAAATGGAAAATCCACAATAAAATTTATTTCACTAGATCTGTTGACAGGAATTTAAATTCCAAATTATATCTTATTTTTGTATAATTATCTCTAATAAGAATTTCTAACTTTTTTCCTGTTTTGGGGTCTAAAATAATGTGGCATTTCTTTGTATTTACAGAAGAACCTATCTTATATAAATAATCTACATTTTAATAGATTATTTTTAAAGCATGATAACATTTCCCTTTAGTTTATCTCTATTGCTTCAACTATGAACTAAATTTTTAAAGTTAGTTTACATTAGCTTTCATTATCTAGTCGCTGAAACTTTTCAGTTCAGATTTAATGCATTTACATTTTTAAAATATATTCTGATCGAACTTGAGAAAAAATTTCAATGTATTTCACAATGATCATAATTAAGGTCAGAGAAAGATCCTTTTCAGTCTTTAACTGCCTGAAAGGCAATCTTTTATGCCAAAAGGCAATCATCTTCTGAGAAAAAATCAGCCATTATTTCTGAGTTCAAAGAAACCAAGTCATTATCATTTTTCAAAGAAACTCATCTATTTTAGTAATCATTTTCTTAATTATCATCAATACCCGCTATCAAGACTACTTTTTAACTGCTCTTTCTTGAGTTTTATTTTGGGTATTTTTATTACCCTCTCTCACCAGAGATATTCAACAAATATTTGTTGAATGAACGAATCAAAGGAGGTTACGTTTCTGATTCACTCTAATCAGTCTATTCATGTAAGTCTCTCACCACCTCACATTTCCCCATGCTGTACACCCTTCCTGATAGCACCTGAAAAGACAGACTTTCCTTTCTGGTGTCATTGGTATTTTCTTTATTCATTCATTCATTTATTTTGCTATGTTCTCCCAGTGAGAAGATTGGGGCAAATTGTTTTCTGCATTTATATTGACTTTTTATTCTTCTTCTCTTTATCTATCTTCACTATGTACTCAAGATCTACTTTCTTCTTAACTTACTTTCAAATGTTTGCTCTATCCCCTGGGGTTGAGATTTAAATTGAATTTGGTCTTCATTTGTTAAATACTACACACTGCCAAATAGAATTTGAAAACCAAAGGCTTGTCTTTTTATCTATGGGTTTGCTAAAAACTGTATTTTATGTCACTTTAAATGTAATTTCTTCTATCCAATGCTATCTTTAGATAGTTCTTTGAAAAATCTTTAATAGGGTTAGAATTTTTTTTCTCAAAACACATACCTTATTCTCCATCATTATTCAAAAACAAAGTATCTGATTGTTTCCTTTAGGAATCAATTAGCAGGTATTTTAATAATCCAAGTAAACCATGTTGAAGAGCAAAATGGACACAATAAGAACAGATGTAGAGATGACTGAACAGGCTCAGGAGATTTTGAAGTAGAATTAGTAAGTTTCCAAGCTGGTGGTAGCTAAAATGAAAAGAGTAAATGGGATTACTTAGGCAAATGGTTATAGCTAGAAGAAGATAGCCAAGACTGAAGTTTGGAGAACATGAAACTTTCAGGAGTAATCAAGATGATATCTTTCAAAGAAGATAAAAGGAAAGCCAAGACATAAGAGGAAATCCAGGGAAACTAATAACTGGGAATGGGTGATTAATGGTGACAAATGTACCAGGGCTTCAAGTGACAAATTGGCTTAAAGTGGTCAAATGGTTGAATGACAGGAGTAGTTTCTAACATCTTGGTGAGAACATTTCACTGGAATATCACTTAGAGGAATAACATCAACCTGGTTTCTGAAATCATATTTTGTAAAATGATATGGAATCCTTGCAACTTCTGAATTAAATTTCAGATAGTCTTTAAAAGATCAGAGGCAATTTCATCACTGTCATACAATCAGGAAGGTGAGAGAATTTAATGGTAAGGCTCTGTTTGGTGTCTAGTACTCTTTAGGATTATAATGTTTTGCTACAGTAAGCAAAACTTAACATAATAATCACAACTGAATAGGGAAAATGATTAACTAGGAGTCTAAGAATTCATTGATTCAAGACAAAAGTTGAGTATCTACTATGTGACTGGCAATGTGATAGACCTATTCATATATATATATATGAATAATAGAGCATCTTTCTCAAGTTATCTAGCGACAGACTATCATAGGATAGTTTAATTTAATGCTTTCTGTGACCAGCATAGATTTTGCCTCCTGTCTACAGTCCATTTTAAATGCTAATGTTCACATTTAATTACAAAGTTAAACCAACTTTAGGGATTACATTTTAGAAAACACATACCCAGTCCTTGCTGTAATAGGTTTATATTACTGAAGCAAACTGTGGCACTTTTATTGGCAACATTTGGCTTGATGACTAAATAAAGGAGCCTATCTACCTGAAAAACTGAACTGCATGAGAGGGCAAATATTGTCTTTGATTTCTAATATCCCTTATTCTAGGGTCCAACCATCTTGGGTGGCACCAAGGCATGCAGGGGACCAAGGCACTCTGAAACAGAAAACCTTGGTTTAGGTATCTGTATTGCTATCCACAATTTACTAGGCAATTGTTATTGAATGAAAGCCAGTTAATTCTCTAAGGAATGCTTTCCTGGGAACTAGTGTTTTAATGAATGGGTTGCTGTAAAGCAGAGGATTTAACAGTACTTCATTCCTCCTCTTTATCAAGTAGCTTTGTGACAAAATAATCAAAGTGGCATTTATTTCAATTGATACATTACACATATGTTGCCATATCAAGTGCTCATTTTCAGTATAATAGCATTAAAACATTGGAAATTAATGGGGAAAAAGTAATGTGTCCACACGTCAAAGATATGTGCTTTCTAGTGAAAAATGTTTAGCACTACTTAGAGGTAAGGACACTTGCTGAGAAATTAGGTTCAGAGAGAAATTACAGAGATTATAATGTCTTGAATAAAGTAAAAAAAAAAACCTTCATACAAGCACAAATGAATAAAGAAGATGGTTAAGTTTGTAACTGAGAAATCAGGATTTAAGGGATGATTTGGATTACTGAATCATTATATAGAACTCCTTTTTGCTTTCTGGTATATTGGAGCAGACAGGGAAATTCCTGAACTCTCTAAATTGCAATCCACTTGCCTTAATTGTATAGGCTTTATCTTCTGCCCCTGTGACTGTGAAAACCTTGCAAAAAGCCTTCATTTGTTCACAGTTATCCACTTTTTCAGCTTTAAAGTTTTCCAATCACTAAAGACAGCCCCGAATGTTTATTAATGAAAGGTCTTGGGTCAGCCCAGAACTAACCCACCCCAAATCCAAAATTATCTTGATAACCAAGACTGGATCTAACCAAAGTGAGCCTGCCTGACATGTGCAGAGCTTAGACTTTAACCTAGAAGTCACCAATACCTCATTCCACCATTTCTTACATATGTTCTCTAAGAAAGTAATCAGTCTGCGCATGCTCAGTAATCAGATCACCTCTAATTCCATCATCTGGAGCCACTGTGTGCATTATCCTAAATCCTTCCCACCTTTTTCTCTAATAAAACTATCAGAATAACTGTAGTTCGGGGAGACAGATTTTGGGCCACTAGGCCATCTACTCTCCTATGAGGTGCCTAGTAATAAACTCTTTCTCTCTTTGAAACCCCCATGTCTCAGGAATTGGTTATTCAGAGCATCAGACAAAAGAATCCACGGCCTTTGTGGGTAACAACTTTCCAATGTTTTAAATACTTGTGTTATCTAAAGTTACTCACACTCCAACGCTAAAAGACACGCATACACACTATACCAGCACTAAATCTTATTTGGCTCCATTGCGATGGAAGATAGCTACTGCATGTGTGCCTCAAAGGGGATTGTAGTTAAACATGAGGATAAAACTCAGTATGATTAGTGTCAACTTGGGGCAGATATGGGGATTACAGTACTCTCATTGTCTAAATGAAATTAGGAAATAAAGTAAATTCCCTATTATTCTGTGATCATAGTATTTGGTATATTTGATTTTATTTGATCCTGAATTGCAGGGGTGGATTTAACTGTAATTGTAAAATTATATCAATTTTTTAGATGCTCAAACTTTTTAGATATATGAATAAAAAGTAGGTAAAGCTAGTTACATTTCAATTTTTTCTTGGTGAAATGTGATTATTAGTATTGGTATATGAAAATGTATTTACCTATATTTTATAGGAAAGTAAATGAATTCATATGTGTAATTAGATATGTGTGTGTAGCTAGCTAGACAGACAGATATCCCTGGTCCCCACATGGGTTCCCCATAGGCCAAATTGATATCTTACTCCCCCTTATACCTTCAGTGTCTGGCACCTTTTTTTGGCATTACATACGTATATATTGAATAGATTACTTTCTACTCTATAGTACATATTTCAGATGTCCGTGGTGAATTAAAATAGAACAGGAACTTTTTACACTTTCATGCTGCCTCAACATCTCCACGGCCGCATGTAACACAAAGGACTTCTGCATTGTCATAATGGCTCAGCAATACACACCTTTCTCCGGACGCCTCTTAGTGATCACTTCTGTTCTAGTTAGCTAGCTGCTGGAACGCAACACACCAGAGACAGATTGGCTTAATAAAAGGGGATTTATTTAGTTCTTCAGAGGAAAGGTAGTTAACTTTCAACTGAGGTTCTTTCTTACGTGGGAAAGCACAGGGTGATCTCTGCTGGCCTTCTCTCCAGGTCTCTGGATTCCAACAACTTTCCCCAGCGTGATTCCTTTCTGCATCTCCAAAGGCCTGGGCTGAGCTATGAGTGCTGAGATGAGGTATACTGAGCTGTTTTGGCTGTGCTACATTAAGTTCTCTTATTTAAGCACCAGACAATTAAATCAAACATCATTCATTGCAGCAGACACACCTCCTAGCCTACTGAAGATGTAATCAGCAACAGATGAGGTTCACACACCATTGGCTCATGTCCACAGCAATAGATCTAGGCACCTTCACCTGGCCAAGCTGACAACTGAATCTAACTACCACGTCTACCCCTTGTCAACTTGGCAACTACATGCATCACATTAAACAATATTAAGGTGCAAAAATTCTCTTCTAGTTGTGGACCTATGAATCTCAGAACAAGTTATCTGGTGCCAACATGCAAAGAAGGATATTCACAGGATACAGGTTTTCATTTCCATAGGGAGAAACTGGAAGGAACACAGATGTAAAACCTGCAGGGCAAACGCCATCGGATTTCAAAGTCTGAAAGTCATTCATTCTTCAGCTTTAGAAAGTGGCAGTTCCACCCTTTCCAAGGGCCTATGCAGTGTACGCAGTGGCCCGCCTCTTTCTGAATCAACCTTGGGGGACATTGAGGAGAACACGTTTTTCTTGGCTCCACCCTCTCCAAGCATTGGGGCCACACCTGGGCTCTCTGCCATTTCCAGGGCACACACTCAACCCCTCCATTTGGAGGCAGCCAAGCTCTCCCCAGTCTCCAAGGAGCATGCTATACCTTCTCAAAGGCCTGAGGCATTACAACTCTTCCACTGCGACGAGATGAAAGACTTATCATCTGCCCTCAGGGCAAACTTACCCTGTTCATATATATGGGTGGGTGCACTGTCCTGGTTGAGGTTTCTTGGCTTCAGACCCAAACTTCCATGGTTCTCACTCTGAAAACTCCAATTTGTCCCTTTTGTGTCCCCCTTTGTCCAGATTGGCAGTGGTTCCATTTACACCAACAGTCCCTCCAAGCACTCTAGGACTTCTCCATCATTCTCTTCACAGTTCCTCCAAAATCTTCCCCTTAGCCATCCAAAAAACCATTCCAACATATCTGGTATTTGCAAACTGCAGCAGCACCCCACTCTCCAGTACCAAAATCTGTTCTAGTTTGCTAGTGTGGAACGCAAAATACCAGAGACAGATTGGCTTTTAATAAAAGAGGATTTATTTCATTAGTTCTTCAGAGGAAAGGCAGCTAACTTTTCACTGAGGTTCTTTCTTACGTGGGAAGGTACAGGGTGATCCCTGCTGGCCTTCTCTCCAGGCTCTGGGTTCCAACAACTTTCCCCGGGGTGAGTCCTTTCTGCATCTCCAAAGGCCTGGGCTGAGCTGCAAGGACTGAGATGAGGTATACTGAGCTGCTTGGGCTGTGCTACATTAAGCTCTCTCATTTAAACATCAGCCAACTAAATCAAACATCATTCATTGCAGCAGGCATGCCTCCTAGCAGACTGCAGGTGTAATCAGCAATAGATGAGGTTCACACGCCATTGGCTCATGTCCACAGCAATAGATCTAGGCAACTTCACCTGGCCAAGTTAACAACTGAATCTAACTACCACAACTCCCAACTGCTTACAAAAGATAAACAGCTTCTTCTCTCCTCCTGAAGTCCTATTTGGGTTTGTGCAGCCATGAGAATCAAATACAAACTTCCCAATCCTCACTCCTGCCTGACCAAGTGCTACAGTTCCACCCATATGTACCACAGAGAAGGCAGTGGGCCCAGGGCCACCAAAACCTTTGGCTCCCTGCCATTGGTTGAGCCTACATTCCTGATGTGTTTCCCATGTGATCCTGTGACATCTACCACTCCTATCTGTTCTAGGGCTTGTAAGTACTAACAAGTTTTTATTCCTATATCTTGGGTGTCATCCATCTTGTCAACACATGGCTATCTAAATAAAGAGCCTCACCAAATAAAGTCTAAGAATTTTGCTTTTATTAAAGAATCATATTATATTAGACTTAAGGTGATTTAGTTTTAAAGCCTATAATATTCATTTCACATATAAATAAAATCAACTACAAGTAGGTACAATTTTCTCAATGCCACAAGTGTTTATTTTTAATTTTAATATATTTAAAATTATTTTGATAATTCCAAAGATTACTTAGAGTATCACATTGTACTCTAAAGCAAATCCATATACTTTTTCAGAAAATATAGCATTCCAATAATTACAGGTATGTGTCATTTAGATTATTGCCACTAATTTATCCTATCCCTAGAGTTGTTTATTTTTAGTCACCTGCTGAGTCTGTTCAATGCCTTAGCTTTAGGGGTTGTCTCTATCATCTGCTGCTTTCTTTCTCTCCTGTTCACTTCATATATGGTCATGTGATAAATACATCACAACATCACAGGGACTTAAATACTGCCTCTAATTTTCCTCCATGATTATTCATCCTGATTTAAGACCATGCCCTGTTTCCAAATGTTCTCTTTAAAAGACAGAATACCTATGCTGATATTGCCTTTGTCCCTAATCTACTTCTCTAAACAAATCACAGAATTTTTTTTATATGTATTTCTCATTTTATTCTTTGAACATTAGATGTATAGCATTAATTGGCTGAATTCAACTTCTTTATTTGTGCAGCATTCTGTACTTCACTTTGGTATTTTCATGCATTCGAGGTATCAGGCCTCCTGGTGGTAGCCTAACAACGTGGCCAGTCCAATTGGCTGAACTGATCACTCACACACTGTTCCAAACCTTTTGATGGGGTATATGGATGCTTAACATGGAGATTCTGTGTGAGAACAAACAGCTTATGAAGTGAGATGTTTAAGGGGGTTTCTATGAATTATGGCTTTTCCAGTCTCTATCTCAGATGTGACCAGGGGTAACAATACTGCTAATTTTTTTTATTGATGGATTGATTCATCCATTGATTTACTCATTCAACAAATATTTATTGAGTACCTACCATGTGCTAGGCACTATTCTATATGCTAACACAATATAAACCTATTATCATAATGTGGAAGATAGAAAATAAATAACTATAGAAGTACAATGCTTAGGAAGTCAAATTCTGATAAGTGTAAAGGGCAATTAAGAAGGGAATAGACAAAGAATATTGGGGTGATGAAGATGCTGCTTTCAAAAGGGTTTTCAGCTCTCACCAATAACGTGAAGGAGTAGGTCAACATGAAGTCATCCACGGTAAGTTTCTAAAGAGAGGTACAAATGCCCTGAGGTACTTGGCCTGTTTCCTGATTGATGACCAGGGAAGTCAGAGTTGATCAACATAGCTAGCTAGTGAAAGATCAATAAAGATGTGGTCAAAGAGGAAACGAGAGCCAAGATCAGGCCAAGCTCTGTAAACAATTATGAGAGCTTTAACTCTAAGAAATATTAGAAGCCATCAGGAAATGTTAAACTGAAAAATGAACACAGTGATCTGATGATGTATTAACTCGATGAAAATATTTCGAACAGTGGCAGCAGGTCAATGGTAGAAGCTCACCAATAAGTTTATTGCAAAAATACAGAGAAGAAATTGTGGCACCTACTCAAGTGCTGAAGCAGTTGAGGTTGTTGAAATTAATCATATTCTAACCTAATTTGAATGTAGAGCCATAAAATTTGCTGACAGAGTGGTAATGGGGTATAAGAAAAAGAGGAGTCAATAATGTCTCAAGGGTTTCCGGCCGTGCACAACTGGAAGTATAGAGTTGGCATTTACAGATATGGACAACACAGTAGGAGATGCAAACCTGGCAGAACATAGTGAGTTTGATATTAGTCATGTTAATTTCAAGATGCTTATTATACAGATAAGTGGTGATGCTAAGTAGGAAATTAAGTATACAAGTCTGGAGTTTAGGGAAGGGTCTAGAACTCTGCATGTGGTATTATCTATGATGGTATTAAAAGTGAAGGAAGTAAGGAACATAGAGGAAAGTGGCCCAAACTGAGCACTGCAAGATTTCGATACCATGAGGTCTGGGAAAGAGGAGAAGGCACTAGTGGAGAAAGAGAAAGAATGACTTGTGTAGAAAAAAATGTAGCAAGGTGATTTCTTGGAAACAATTGAAAAAAAATAGTTTCAAGGTAAGAGATTGAGAAATTATATCATAAACTGAATTTTGATTAGGAAAACAAGGACTAAGGACTGACCATTGGGTTTAGTAAATGTAAATTATCGGGAAATCTGCAAATGCAAGGAGACCACCCCATAGTGAGATAAACACTGATGTGAAAAGAAAAGAATAATTATTTAAAATGGTAGACTTGAGATAACAGTGCCTGGACTAGTGGGAAAGTATCACTGAAGTCAAATCAGATAAAATTTGTAAGCCTTCAAATAATATCTATGAACAGTGTATGTCATACACATGCCAACTTCCTCCACCCAATTTCATAATTCTAGAACTATCTAGTAGTACCAGTTCTGCTAAATTCTACCCTGTAATCATGAAAGATTTATAAGGATTAAGAAAAAGTCCTTAAATAATCTGTCAATATTGAATGCAATCCCTTTAGCATTTTTGCGGTTCTATATGGAGAGGTCTTTTTGGTGGCCAACTTCTCTGGCATTCAGGGAATGCAGGAAGGCAGTGCCCCTATTCCCCCACCCCTATGAGGTGAACCGGGCCGGGGGGGTGGAGGGAAGTTGTTCTGAATTCCTGATGCATTATCCAGATGACATACCAGGGGTCCTGTTCCAAACCATTTCCTGCCTCTTCTCCAGTGATTTTCTCTGAATAGGATTCTCACCTTAATAGGCACAACTACTTTCATAACAATTTCAAAATAATCTACTGCCTCCCTTCCCCTTCAGTGAATTCCAAAGCCTGCTAGAATACATCTGGCGTTTTCCTGCTCCAGCTGTGGCTTGAACTGAGTTACAGACCCCTTTCTGTGGTTGTCCCTTCTCTCTGTATTTTCACAGACCTATATTCTCCTTCCTCCTATCCAAATATATGAAGGACATCATAAAGAGCTTGTGAGTTTAAAGATATGTGATTGTTCCCACCTACATCCAGACATAGAGATCCAAGCCCACAGGGACCCATGGTAGGACTTAATCCCCTAGGGAGGGCAGAATATAAAAGAGGAACAAGGATGAGCTTCCAAAATGGATTAGGGAGACTCTTTCCCCAAAGCAACAGGTACCCAGGGAGAAACTACCTACACCAACTATTTGAGGACCCAAGGGACAGGGGAGGACATCCCAAGTTATAGTAAAACCCAAGAAGATATGCCCCAAAGAAACAGATCAAAAAGTTGGAGGAGATACAGGATCTTGGAACAACTAATCAAAGATGAACAAACAAATCTCCTGAATCAATTCAAAGAAATGAAGGAAAATGTGCATGAACAGTAAAGTTTATTAAAAGATACTAGAAGAGCATAAAGAAGAATTTGAAAAAATATATAGAAAAATAACTAACATTGAGGAAATAAAAGTCACTGTAGATCAACTGACATAAAAATAAACATATTGACAATGG
Organism: Myrmecophaga tridactyla; assembly: GCA_004026745.1. NCBI lineage: Eukaryota > Metazoa > Chordata > Mammalia > Pilosa > Myrmecophagidae > Myrmecophaga > Myrmecophaga tridactyla. Next base: position 50,752 of record PVIY010005194.1, on the reverse strand, counting down.
ACTCAAATAGACAGCTCAGAAATAGATCTTCAGATCTATGATCAATTGATTTTTTTATAAGGTTCCCAAGTCCACTCAACTGGGACAAAAGATCTCTTCAATAAAAGGCATTGGGAGAACTGGATATCCACAACCAAATGAATAAAAGAGACCCCTATCTCATACCCTATTCAAAAATTAACTCAAAATGGATCAAAGATTTAAATGTAAGAATCAGTACCATAAAACTCCAGGAAGAAAATGTAAGGAAACGTCCTCAAGTCCTAGCAACAGATGGTACTTTCTTACATTTCACACCCAAAGCACAAGGAACAAAAGAAAACATAGATAAAGGGGAATTCCTCAAAACTGAATACTTCAGTGCTTCAAAGGACATTGTCAAAAATGTGAAAACACACCGACTCAATGGGACAAAATATTTGAAAACCACTTGTTGGATAAGGGCTTCATACTCAATATCTGTAAAGAAATCCTACAACTCAAGAGTAAAAAGACCAACAACTCAATTTAAAAATGGGCAAAAGACATGAATAGACATTTTTCCAAAGGGGAAATACAGATGGCTAAAAAGCACATGAATAGATGCTCAGCTTCACTAGCTACTAGGGGAATGCAAATTAAAACCACAATGCGATCTCTCACACCTCCTAGAACAGCTGCTACTAAACAAACAGGAAGCTACAAGTGTTGGAGAGGTTGTTGAGAAATTGGAAAACTTATCCATGGCTGATGTAAAATGATACAGCCTCTGTGGAGGATGCTATGGTGGTTCCTAAAGAAGCTAAGCACAGAGTTGCCTTTCAACCCAACAATTCCGCTATTTTGAGATATACCCAGGAGATCTGAAAGCAGGGATGCAAACAGACACTTGCACACCGATGTATTCATAGCAGCCTTATTTGCAATTGCCAAAAGACAGAAACAACCAAGTGTCCAACAACAGACAAACGGATAAAAAAAAATATGGCATACACATACGACGGAATAGTATTCAGCAGTAAGAAGAAATGAAGTCCTGAATTATGCGACAACATGGATGAACCCTGAGGACATTATGGTAAGTGAAATAAGTCAGACACAAATGGAATACTGTGTGATCGCACTGATATGAACAAATTATAATAAGTAAACTCAGAAATGAAATATAGAATATAGGTTATCAGGATATAAATAAGGCTAAAGAATGGGGAGCGGTTGCTTAATATGTACAGAATATTGAACTATGTTGACCTTAAAGGTTTGGAAATGGACAGAGGTGACAGTAGGACATTATTGTGAGAATAATTAACAGTACTGAACAGAGTGTGAGTGTGGTGGAAAGGGAAAGCTTAGAGCCATCTATGTCAGCAGAAGAAAACTTGGAGGTTACAACATGGGAATGTATAACACAGTGGATTTTGTGGTAGAAAATGTTCATGATTAACTGTACAAATATAAAAAAAAAAGTTATTTCATGAACTAGAGCAAATGTACCACATCATTACAGGAATTGATAATAGGTGGGTATATGGGGAAAATGTACTAATTGCAAACTATGGACTGTAGCTAACGGTAATATTTTAAAGCTCTTTCATCAACTGTAACAAATGTACCACACCAATACTATGGGTCAGTAATGGGGTTGGGGATAAAGAATATGGGAGATTAGGGTTTTCTTTTTTATTTATATTTCATTTCTGGAGTAATGAAAATGTTCTAAATTTGATCATGGGGCTGTATGCACAACTATATGATGCTACTGTGAATCAGTGATTGTATGTTTCAGATGGTTTCAATTGTGTATTAGTCAGGATTCTCTAGAGAAACAGAACTAACAGGAGAGATCTGTAAATATGAGATTTATAAAGCTGTTTAATGCAACCATGGGGAAACAAGAGTCCAAAATCTGTAGGCAGGCTGTGAAGCTGGCAGCTCCAGTGAAGGTCCTCAGTGCACTTGCCAGGAGAGGCTGGCTGGCTGAAGCGGAAAGAGTGAGTCTCTCTTCTGAATTCTCCTTAAAAGCCTCCGGGTGATTAGATTAAGTGTCACTCTTTGCAGAAGATACTCCTCTTAGCTGGCTACAGATATAATCTGCTGTGGATGCAACAAATGTAGTCATGATGTAAGTCCATGAAATGTTCTCACAGTAACAGACAGGCCAGTGCTTGCTTAACCAGACAACTGGGCACCACCATCTGGCCAAGTTGACACATGAAACTGACCATCACATATGGCATGTAAATATATCTCAATAAAATTGCATTAAAAAACATAATCATCAGACAGTCTGAATCTTAGTAATACACCACCAACATCTTATTAAAAAGAGAGAAAGAAAAAGAAAATCATAAAGCAGTATGCTAGGAGTCCACCTTGACACTTCAGTATATTATTTATAAACTAGCTTTCAGAGATTTGACCTCTTAAATAGCCCTTAAATCCATCTTTTAAAAATAAAACTTATTCCATCACCATCTTGTTTTGAGCTAATATCTTCTCTTGCCTGGACTGCCAAAGTAGCCTAACAACTGGCATTCCTGCATCAATGGCTTCAAAATATATGTTCTCCAAATAGCAACCAGAGTCTTCAAAATAGGAATTTGACCATGCCCCCTCTCTGCTTCCAACTGTTTTCTTCATATGGCCTAAATAGTGCCATCATGATAAGTCCTTAGTGTCCTCCCTAACCTGATCTCAATCCCTCTTCTCAAACTTTGCACATGATGTTCCATTTGTTCAGAAAACTACACTTTCGTCACTTTGACAAGTGTTTTGCTTTCCCAGCTGCTAAAAGAAATAATACAATGGGTTGGGTTTAACAGCAGGAACTTATTGGCCACAGTTTCAAAGGCCAGAGTCTAAGGATCCTAGTAAACCTGATTCATTTGGGCCACACTTTAACTGATATAACAACTTGAAGAGGTCTTATTTATAATGGCCCCACATTCACAAAAATTTGGAGCAAACTAAGAATATGTTCAAACTGGGATGCACAATTCAGAGCCATGCCAACAAATGTGGCAGACAATGCTAGAGGCCACTATATATTAGTCTTTGCTTCCACAATGATACAGAACCCTACTTTGAAAATGTCATATTTCTCAACATGCATTAAATATTTACCACCCTTCCTAGCAGCAAAGGGCAGACAGCTGAAAGTAAGATAGATCTTACTATCTGGAAATTTTGTGGAACTTCTAGGGGAGTCTCCCTACAGAGAGGGAGTATCTTCTTTTCTCCCTTTTTCCATTACAGACTGGAATGTAGTCATTATGGCTGAGTTCTAGCTATCATTTCAGATCCTGTGGATCCAGGGATGAAGAAGCTGGTCCTGGAAAACATTGGCCATCACCAGACAAGCCTGGATCGTTCACCCCCAAGTTCTTTTATTTGAAAGAGAAATATATTTCATTTTAAGCTACTATATTGGAATTCTCTTTTGCTTACATATGAACCAAATCCTCATTGTCGTACAAGGTTTATTCTATTCATTTTTCAAGTCTTGGCTCAAGTGCCACTTCCTGATCCCCCAACTTTGATCAAATTTCTCTGTTAAACATTCTTCCAGTAATCTATTTCTTTTCATCAGAACCCTTACCTTTGTGACTACAGCTTCATTGGTGCGATTATTACATTGATATTTTCCTTTTTTTAATTCAGATATTTCACAAATGTAATTGAAAAGGAATAACAGAGTATAAATATTAAGTATAGTATATTACAGTATAATTATTGATATTTTAATGTAATAATTATAACAGTAATAATAAGACCTTAACTTGGAAATACCAAATAAACTGATTCTAAACACAAAAGATGCCCATTAGAATTACATGAGCAGTTTTTAAAAAACATGCATACTCCTGGAAACCAACTCAATAGGATTGAGCAGAGTTGAGATATCAATGTTTTTTAAGCACCTCTGATGACTTTGACATTCTGGATCTACTTGAACAGATGGAGAACTCATTACCTAACAAATCATAAGGATTTAGCTCATAAAGCAGGTAAGATTTGACGGAGAAAGTTGGTTAAGAAAAATCTGGAGTATGGGCCCCAAGATAATGGGCAACTGGTTGAGTGAACAGGAAAGAAAGGATATACTAAATGATCAGACTGGAGCATGGCAAAGACCAGAAGGATTTAAGAAAAGAGAACATGTGAAGCTAAATTAGGCAACTAACATTTTGTTAGATAAAAACTTAGCCTTGTATACATACAAAATTTTGCAACACTCTCTATGTAGATGCTGCATATGATCCTGTATATTGTGTTGCCTGCTTATTAGATTAACCACTGATGACATATACAACTATAAAACGGATTTTAAATAAAGGGTGCAAATATCAACTACAAACATCATAAAATGCAGGCTAAAATTCCCCTAATGAAGCTAAATTATGTTGGATACATGTATACTTCGGATTACAAGTGAGATGAAAAAAATTAATATATTCAGTGTATGTGATGCAGTCATGTTAATGATGATAATGAAAACAATAACTTTCATAGGTCCTGACTTTTCTATTTTTAAAGTTGAGGGCTTAATACTGCATTAGCATATTTTTCCATTTAATTTAGAAATGCATTTCTAAAGGTTGTAAATTGACATGACATTACTTCTTTTGCTTGGTGGTAACACCATGACTTCATGATCACTGACTATTTAGCACTGAGAAAACAGGATTTTAAATGAGGTTCAAGCTTATGTGTGCTCCTGCAAAATGTTAATGCAGCAGCAGCCAGGAGCCTGCAGCCTCCTTTGGATTAGGGTAAAATAAAATTGAATATGCATCTCCTCAGTCTTACTTAATGACTTATAAATCACTAGTAATATAAAACAAATATGCCCCTGTTCCATTTTGTATTCTAGAATTATATACTTTTTTTTTAACAGGATTTTCCCCTCTTTGCCTCCAGTAAGGGTATTCATTACATTCTTTTATTACATACTTTAAAATTGTAATGATATAGAGCATTCCTATCCAATTGGGAATCTGTTAATTCTAAGACATAGTCATAAAATTTGGAAATAGAAGCAATCTCACAGATCATCTGATACAGCTTACTCTTATAGACATCAGGAAATGAATCACCTGAAAGGTAAACTGATTTGTCCAAGGTCACACACCTTGTGGATGAGAAAGCCAGAATCAGAACAAATTGCCCTATGCTTTGCTGCTGGTTTTGTAGTATCAAACTGACTAAACCTCCCAAGCTCAGACATGCCATGAAGACCAGTGTCCATTAAGAGAAATGCATTGTGAATGGAAAAATTGGAAATATACAAGAATCACGATAACCATGCTTGACTAGCTTTTGATTTATTGTTGTTCATTATCAAATGTTTGATTTTTTTTCCCTGCATCATGGTTTATATTTTTGGTTTGGGTTTCCTTTTTTCCTCCTAGTAAATGCTATCCACTCCAACTTTAATTAGTAGGTATTGCATAGATAGTCTCCCACCTCCTTATTTTTTTTTTTTACTTTTAACAATGCTACAATTTTTTTGCATTATTATCAAATATTAGCATTATTATCTTTTCTAACTACTGATTTCATAATGCCTCCCAATTAGAGAGTTTCATTTGCACAAGATTTCAACGTAAAATTTAGCCATAAAGTTGATCAGATCTTTTTGTGTTTTCACATATTGTTTTATTCAGTCTCTCAAAAATTCTTTCATTCAGCAACCATTTACTACATCACGCCCAGCATTAAACCAACGAGATACCAAGATGAATAAAACATGCTCCTTATTCTCCACAAGCTCATAGTAATTGGTCTGCTGTCCTGCCATTAAATTATCCAAAGCCAATTTTGGAAAGTTTTCCCTAGATAAAACAAAAATCAGGAAAATGCACCTACCTATCTAAACAATCACTCCATCCTTAAGTCCATTAGCTCCTGTAATTCTTGTTTCTTTATTTATCTTTCCTACCTTAGGGAACCAGTGGATCAGCACAGCGTTTAAGAACAAAACTCCAGACCTAACCCGTTGGATACATATCTAACTCTGCCTCTTGCATATATTAGTTATGTGACCTTGAGAAAAGATACTCAGACTCTCTGAGTCTTACTCTATCTGAAAAAGGTGGATAATGCTAGAGTCTACCTCAAACAATTGCTGAGAGAATTAACTGAGCTAATATTTCTAAAATACTTAACACAGTGCTTGTCACATAGTAAGAGCTACCTAAATGTTAGGGATTATTATTGGGAAAATCAGAGGTAACTTCTTCTCTGTCCACATATGATAAATTCTTTTTGGTTAATCCTGTTTATGTAGTTTATCTTTCATGATAAAAATTGTGCAATTATTTAATCTAAAAATATATATGACGTTTGTCCTGTTATCCATGCGATTTGCATATCTAGACAAATTATATTCTTGTCTTTGCATATTATATGAACCCAATTTTATATATCACATTATCTCAGCAGTCAGGAATGTCTATAACATAAGCCAAATATATGGAGTTGATTTTCTACCCTGATGAAAGTAATGAAAATTAAATCTCATTACATAAAAGCACTAGTTACAAAAAAGCACTAGTTTACTCCCTTTCTCTGTCCCGTTTTCTTTGGCTCTCCTTTCTCTCTCTCCCTCTCTCTTTCTTCCTTTCAATTTATTTCTCCATTCTTTCTCCTTATCCTTTCCCCATGCCTTACCTTGGGCCATCACTGCTATTAGGGGGCCAGTGCCACAGAGAGTCATACCAGCCACTTTCTTATCTCCCCTCTGTGGATTAAATATTTGTAAATGTCCTTGTTTTTCTTAATAATTGTTCACAGGTTTCACCAACACAACCTCTTTGTTCTTTCTTGCTTTTTTTCTTAAGGAGTTAACTCAAATAGAAGTCAAATATACATGCATTCATATATGTGGTTGTATGTGGAAAAATCTATACTAAACATATGCACACATGTATACATACAAATATACACACACACATACATTTTACATCTACCTACTTATTATATTTTCTCTCTGCCTCTCTAAGCTGTGACTATTAAACAGCACAGGAATTCCAAATGCTCTGGTCCTTTTACAACTCTTGGCACATGCATATTTAGGGATCACTCTGGAGCCCAGCTATAAGTATTAAACCATGAATTATTTTTCCAAATCAGACAAAGTTTTCTAAAACAAAGACAAAGTACAAATAGTCTGTGTCCTGATATTAATAGCCAGCCTCGTTTTTTGTGGTTTATGGTAGCTGAGATGCTACTCTCAGTCTTTACTCCATTCCTTAATTATTAGCTTCTAAAGAACAAACCTCTGAGATATAAATGTGTGGTTCACAAAGCTCTTTAAATTTTGATCTTTACATCAGCTGTTCAAGGAAAACAAAGAAAGAATCTCTAATCCCATATTACAGGTGAGATGTCAGGCTCCAAGAGCTTCAGCTACTTCCCCAAAGGTCCAGAGCTTTTAAGTGCAAATGCTCAAACTGAAGCCAAGCCTGCTTATTTGGAATTCAGTGCTGTGGCCACAGGAATACAGTGCCACAAGATCCCATAGTGTCCAGAAATCTTTCAGGCCGTTTATAAAAGCTTTCATTTATTTCTTCATCTTTCTCTAATTGCTTGCACTTCCATAACTATTAATAGTTGAGATACTTTAATGAGTTTTATTCAAGCTGACCTTTACATATGCTTGATTTTCAGTATCATCACATGTTTGTTCTCCATATTTCATTGAAACCACAAATCATTTCCGTTTAATTGTCTTATCAAAGGTGGTAATGAATTAGTAAGAATCTCTAACTATGAATATCATGCTGTATAAAATAAATTCATAAATTCATAAATTTATGAAAATAAGCTCTTAGACAAGAGCCATCTTAAAAAAATTTATATTGTGGATATTACATATATCTGTGGGTATAATTATATCAAAATTTATTATGATAGAGTATGGTGACCTTTATTCAAGCATTATAATGGATCTGGGATTTTGATATTTTTAAAGAGGCATTATTTAATTTGTGTTAACTATAAAATAAAGAAACCTACAACTTTCCCCACACCCAGTTACCCATCCATGACTATACTTATTCGACAAAGTTTCACCTCTAATGAGAAATGAAAGAAATTGTGGTTTTGATTTAACCTCATATGAGGTTTGTGTTTGTGCCAATAAAGAAAATCACAGAAATAACTTACCTTTAAGTCTCATGAAAACCCAAATTTAATCTTAATAAAATATTATACTTTATATCTGTATTCATAGCTGAGAAAAAATCAGCTGTAAACGAGATTTTAATTTAGCCTGTCAAATTAGCCACAGAAAACAAAAGCAAACCTTTGTGTAAAAACTATGTCCCTAGGAATATCTGCATAATTTACTCAATACAAAATATATCAGCATATCTCTATCTCGCTTTTTAACACTAAACTGTGAGTCAGTTTATAGGAATTTTATCAAATTCAAAAAATATTTTTAGAAATAACTGAGCCAGCTAGAATACAAATCAGTAGAATGTTGAGATTGAGACAAAAATAATGCAGAATATATTTTGCGAGCTTTAGTTTTCTTTCCAACAATTGTGGTTCATCCTGAAATTTGGCTGTGAAATTCTGACAACCCAAACAAAAAGAGCCATAGAGCTGTCACATAATTCTCAGTGAACACAAAAGAAATGCATTCTGCGGCCTCAGAGATAGCAAAGCTTTTCAAGCACTTATTTCCACAGGAGAGTTTTCACTTGGGTTTTGCAAAACTGTGGTGGATAGTGTTTCAGTAATAGCTATGAAATATTAACAATGGGTTCTCTAAGGTTGTTTCAGGTAGCACGTTTCAACAAAAGATTATGGAATTAAACCAAAATCTAACTCACTGAAATATAGTTTTAAATAGATAAAGGGGCTTGGAGATTGCCCATGACATAATCGGCAAAATCCAAAGGAAACAATCAAGTTGTGAACACTTTAAGTATGACAGGCATGTCAAAACATTATGATATCAGCTCCATAAGGTTAGTTACTTTTCACTGTGCTATGACAGTGAAAATTGACAACGTTTCAAAAACAACACAGGTTATAAAAGAAAAGAAAATTTAGGAATGCCTTGAATATACTACCACGTTATTCAGGTTATCCACGCCACCCTCTGGTGAGTACTGATTATTGTTTTTGCTTAGTCCTGGGACCTCTTTATGTTTAGGGTCTGGGAGAAAAAAAAAAAACACGTTTACTTTTACACTATGCTTATATTATTAGAGAGCAGAAAAATATGGTTAGTGCAATCACTATTTTTTCTAATCATTCATCTTGATTCAAAATAAGATTTAAAATAACCAGAGAATGGACTGCAGATAGATTAAATATTCAATGTGTATTACTTGTAAAATAAAAAGTTTAAGAAAGGATGGTGGCAAACAGTGTATTGACTTCTCAATCTCCATTCTCTCCCAGATGAGGAGAGTAAAGCCAATCTTAGAAATTCTCTTCCCCTTACCACAATATGTTCAGAAAAGGACATACAACACAAATCTGGCCAAGGTGATTTGACGTTTGGTGTGCTGGGTGGATCCTGAGAAGAGTTTCCTCATTATGAAGAGAGTTGCCACTTCAAGATGTGACTTCCTGTATTCACTTGAGAATGGAGCCAAAGTGCAGGGAGGGGGACCAGGAAGCAAAGTGGAAAATGCAAAGGCCCTTGGTTCTGGAAAATCACTGAGCCATGGAATTAAGCAACTCTAACATCTATTTTCCCTCTGACCTTGTTATATGAGCTAATTAATTTCTAATTTGGATTGGGTCTTGTCATTTACACCCGAAAATATCCTGACTAGTACCAAAACAAATGTCTCATTTCAAAATAATGTTAGCTCCCTCCCTCCTGGTACCTCTCTGGGAATTACAGTAAGATTGTTGTTGATCTCTAAAGTAAAACAAACTAATTAATAACCAAATGCAAATTTAGCAATTAATATGCTATCAAAAAGCATGAAATTCTGAATTTGATCTTCATAAATAGTCTATCACTTGGTCGTACCTAATAATTAGAATCTACTAACTTGTTTCTGAAATATTGATACCCATTTAGTGCATTTAAAAAATGAATCCTTTATCATTTTCAAAATGATAGGTTCTGTAAACAAAACAGCTTAAGTTTCAACTGTGTTTTATGAATTCTTATTAATGGTTTAGCAAGATGTGAAATAATCACAACCATCAAATTTACAACCCCATTAACTACTGATTGGTAGATAAATGCTAATCTGTATGCTGCAATAAATGTCATTGTAGTAACAAAATCACATTCATTAAACCACTGATATAAACCAGATCCTTTTAAGAATTTTTAACGTGTCACTCTGTATCTTAAAGAAAAAAATTAACTAGACAGGTTAGTTTGACTATATGACTTTTCAAAGGAAGAGAAACTAGGTGTGCTCTCTCTACATCCGCACACATATGCATACTTATACATATGCATTCACACACCTATGCAGACAGAGGTTTTTTCATCTTATATATGTTCTGTACCCTAGAAAAGCCATGTTCTTTTAACCCTCTATGAGAAAGAAATGTTTAGAAAAAAGAATGCCCCAGGAAAAGTCAGACCCACAGGAGCTGAAAGAGTGATTTTATACACATATTCATTTATACACATAAATAAACATATATAACGTGTGTCAGGGATATATATGCATTTTCATATATGTGCATCCTTACACACAAACAAAATGCCGGTCATATCCAACATGTGCTCTGCAACCAAATAAACAACATTTTCTATATTTTCATTCATTAAATTATCAGTGAAAATATTTACTTGCAGTTGAAAGGCATTTGGTATGTTAATAATTACACTAGAGCTTCCATTTCTCAAATTAATTTTCTCATAAATTTAAGTCCCCTGAGTAAATATGCTACTCTTCAGACCAGAATTACAGACTGAACACTCACAACTATTTTAACTTATTATTAATTTTTATCTTATTCTTTGTAGGAATCTTTAGGTACGATATTTCATAATATTTCAAACTTTCTCTTTAAAGTTACAGTTACTTATGAAACAATTATTTTTCTGTTGCAACTTTTTTCTAAATATAATTTTATATCATTCGTATTTATCTTAGTTGCTTTTAAAGACAAAAAACTTGCAACAAGTACATACCACTGTGTAACTAGTTCTACATATCCACACTGTATCACTTCCAACCAAACGATGTACTAGCAATTAATTATTTACTTACACAACAAGAAGTGGTATGCTTAAGAAAATCTCTGCAGTGGAACAAAACAGGTGGAGGTTAAACGTCATGTTAAATTAGGTAATAAATAGACTGTATCTGTTTTTAATTTATATTATGTTTAGCAATTCCTCTGTGGATTACTAAAATTTGAAACTTCTATTATTTTATAAATATTTTGACAGTTTCATCAAATTACTGAGAAATAAGTTTCAATTTATTAGTTTAGTGACAAATACAGAAGCCATATAAAGAATATATGAAGGAATATAAAGAAGCTAAGATATTTCGCTAAAATTCTGTCAAAATCAAGATTCTAAAGAAGTGACAATTCATTTTTTATTGTAATTGAAAATAGCCAATTTAGTATTGTTAAATATTATTTATTAAAACAATTAGACAAAAACTGTCATACAGGCTCAAAGAATATTTTTCAAATGAGCAACAATTCCTATCTGTTTAATTCAATTCAACCCAAAGGAGCAGGTTTGTTAAGTAACACACCAGAAACCTTTTTTGTTTTGTTTTGTTTTAAATAAATCAAACACATAGTGTACCATAGCAAACAATTTAAATCTACTTTGTTTCTGCGAAATCATATTACAGTAAAATTAAGCCAATGGAAAACTAATCAATAGTCAGGAACATTTTAATAAGCAGTGTGCTGCTTTGAAACTGTTCTGTACCCTAGAAAAACCATGTTCTTTTAATCCAGTCTTGTGGAGGCAGGCCTATTGTTCAATGGGACCTTTTGATTAGGTTGTTTCTATGGAGATTTGATCCCACACATATAAGGTGGTTCTTAATCCTTTCCTGGCCTTCTATGAGAGAACCAGAAATGTTTAGAAAAAAGAATGCCCCAGGAAAAGTCAGACCCACAGGAGCTGAAAGAGTGAGTTTGGAAATCAACCCAGGAGAGAAGGACCAGCAGACATCAGATTCAATTGGCCTTTCTTGAATGAAAGTATTCTCCTGTTGATGCCTTAATTTGGACATTTTTATGGCCTTAGAACTGCAAACTGGAACCTAACAAATCTCATTTGTAAAAGTCAGTTCATTTCTGGTATATTGCATTACACCAGAAACAGCAAACCAAAACATGCAGAAATTAAAGTTATTTATAAATTTGCTTCTTTTGCAAATTTAGGAAAACCCCTGGTGATAGGACTGCTGAATCTATGAGATCAATAAGATGACATTTTCAGTAGCTCCAAATCCTTTATTCACTCTCCTATTTATAAAATTCCTTCAGAAAAGACAACTTTGGGTGTGAAGGGAGAAGATAAAAGCAGAGTGCCACATATCAAATGAAGAACACTTAATAGAAGTCTACCACTTGAGGCACCTCACTGTTTTTCTAACAAAGGGTAAAACTTAGCTATTAAATTGACAACTATTCTTCTTGGATCTTTCTATAGAATTCTTATTAAAATAATTATTTGTATCTATTTATTGGATTCATTGATCATTTATTCCTAAAGCCTCAAGATGAAACAAATCTTTAAACTTTATTCTGTGAGTGGGGTTAGAGATTATTCATAGGCATCATCAGTTTAATGGAAGAGAGTCCAAGCAGCATCTCTTATCATTTTGTGACTTCAGATTAATATTTCTTAACCTCTGTTTGCATATAAAATAAGTTTTTCTGAATATTTGATAATATATGATAGAAAGCAAATAATACATAGAAAGTTAATAAATATTTGCTCTCTGCATTGGTGAAGAGTTCAACAAATAGGAGGTATATTTTAACACAAGACAGATAGTTTCAGGAATTCATTCACCAAAAATGACCCAGAATTTTCCCAACTTTAGCAGACTGACATTGCATCTTTAGGTTTAATTTCTCCAAGATGACTGTTATAGCTCCAAGCACCAGAAGTTCTTTTAAAAGCAGAAGTAAGAGGGTGAAGGAAGAAAGTTCATTTTCTACAAAGGCTCTCCTCTTTCATCAATGAAAGAAAACATTTTTAGGGTGCCTCAGGCAGACTCACCTTGAAGTTTTATTGGCAAGAATTGGGTAATAAGGGCATCCTTAGCTGCAGAGAAGTCAAGGAAAACAAATACACTCAAAAGGAAACAGGTCAGCTATTAATGACTTAAACTAATCATGGCATACCCCCAGGGCAGGGCAGGACACATTTGCTTTCTAAGAAATAACTGGAGGGGCGGCTAGCGAACATGTGCGCACACAATCCCATTAACTAAGGAAGAGGGGAGTTTGGAGTAGGGGGAGCAATACACAGTATCTGCCACACTTTCAGAATCCTCAAAAAGTAAATTTTTAATTTATTAATTACTTTTTGTGAGAAAACTGAAGCCTGTGAAATCATGTAACTTTTTGGTATCAGCAAGCAGGAGATATATACCCTTGCCTGAAAGACTTTCTTAGTTCATTAAGAGGCAGAGAATTTGTTTGTAATAATGGAAAACTTTTGGTAGTGATGGTGGTGACAGTGGCACAACATTGTAAATATAATTAACAGCAGTGAATTATATATTTGAGTGTGGTTAAAAGGGGATTTTTGTTTTTAGATTGGAGATATGCTACTAATCTTTTTTTCTAAATAAGACTGTACAACACAAAGAGCCAACTCTAGTGCAAACTATGGACTATAGTTAATAGCACAATTATAATAATATCCGTTCATTAATCGTAACAAGGGTACTATACCAATGCAAATTGTTTATAATAGGGATGGTATACGGGAAGTCTGCATTTTCTGCATGTTTTTTCTGTAAACTATAACTTCTCTAATTAATATATATACAAATGTATATGTGTGTATATATATATATATATATGACAAAAAGACTCCCTAAGTTCCACTAATGCCACCTTTATTATCAATTATCCAAGTGAAACAGGAATGATGAGATTAAATTTCGTGAACTAATATTTAGTATTTAGAATTTCAATGTTTCTATTTTTATAAATCATTGAGAGTTTAAGCCAGAGGTACTACATTTACTGTTATCTTTTTTATATAAGGTGATTATCAAAATCCATTGATTCTTTGACATGTCCTCATGACAAACATAATTGTACATGTTATCCTTTACCGTATGTCAACTTTCTAATAGTTCTATAGAGGAGGGTTTTGTTGTTTTATTTGTTTGTTTGTTATATGAAATCATATTCCTAGAGAGCAATTTCATCTGTAAGGGCTAGAACGTTTTCCCCCTATTCCCTAATGACAGGTGAAAGGTCACAGTTGCCTAACTTCAGAACAGTGCTTCTTAAAGAACCTAAATTTCGTTTCATTTTGAAATTTTAAGTGTTTTTAACATTGTGGTTACATTTGGCATGCAAATGTTATTAATAAGCATAAAAGTTAAGGCAAAATGTTTGCCAACTATTGAAGCTGACATCTCATAGACATTTTCTGAATTAGAAATAACATACAAGCAAGCAGGAGACAGAGGTAAGCAAAATAAGAATATGATGTGAGACCAGGGTCTAAGGAAGGCCTAACTCAAGGGCCATGTAGCAAAGAGCTGTGGATACCCAGAAAAGGAGCATTTCAGAGACATGGAGCAACATGTGAAAAGACCCTGAGGTTCTTAGTCGGACCCACAGGAAGACCCTTTACCAAGTGTGGAAGATTTCAGAGCAGTATTCCAGGGAAAACTCACAAGCTTAGATTTGAAGATGTTAATTTGAGATGCTGAACTAGACATCCAAATGGAGAGGCCAGGTGGATCTGTGAGTCTGGAGTTCATGCTCATACTATTTTCTTAAATCTTTAAAGCCTTCTCAATTATTTGCCTAGTTACTGTCCAGATATATTATGTGTATGTCAGTTTGTTCAAGGAGGTTGAAATCATTACTTGGGAAAACACATGGCTAGTAAATTAAATACACAGGATGCTTTCCTTTCCTTTTTCATGCATTCTTAATTATCCCTCTGTCACATCCCTATGATGGAGCCACTCTTTTGGCATATATCAACTCAGATTCTTAATTATTTATATGTCTATTTCCCTAGCTACTGTAAGATATTTGAAGCCAGTGATTATAATTTTGTTTTTGTTTACTTCTGAGCCCTCCACGTTCTGAACAGAATTTAGTAGGTAGCAGGAGGTGAACGTCTGTTGAGCGGACATTTATTTCTCAAGGCATCCACTTATAGCTCAAAGTTTCATATTTATAAAATTAAATGACATTGGCACATGGAAGTGTTTTCAATTGTTTTACAGAGTTTCCAACTTAGTTGTACAAATGCATGAATGCACTACAAATGAGTAAAAGTATTTTTTTAGCTACAGTGGCTACATATATCCTGAGCAGGAAGGATGATGACAGGTAGACACCAATATATCCTGTTTCTCCCTTCCCACAGATGAGAGTTGATCTTCTGGAAAAAAAATTAATTATATGTTACTATAGAAAATAATACGTGGGATGACTTAGTCCAAATTTGTTATAGTGAATATTAGTCGACGTTGGAGGAAACATGACCATTATTTGAGATGCTCATTTTTGAAGTTTATATTCTAGAATGTCCTTTCATCCCAATTACCAGTATAGGTATATCTTTACCAAAATACTTTTTTTTGCAGTCGGAGACGTATCTGCTTTCCTTCCAATATATGATAGTGATACGCAATTTGACATTGTTTTTGTGCTATAGCATATATGTTTATCAAAAATGTAGCTCAGAAACATAAAGACTAGGTAAATGCAGAAAATCTACACTAATAACATTCTTGTGGAGATTTTAAAAGCAACTTAATTACTAGAAAGAAATGAGGAAATGAATATATTGATTTTTCACAGAAGGCTATATAAAAGGACGGTTTCACAAAACAGTTTGCATTATAAAAATGAAAATGACCCAAGAAGAGACTGTGACAAGGCTATAAAAAAGTAAACAAAAATAAATAAATATTCTCCTCAAAAAATATTCTGTTTATCTTTGAAGTCTTCCAATTTAAAATACACAAATATCATTGATAAAGGCAAATTCTGTTTATTTAGTATACTAGAACTGTTTGACTTTTGAGATATAAGAATAATAACTGCCAGACTTAATTCCTAAAAAGATGCAGCACTTACTGCTTTCCATGTATTACTCATTTAATTCTTAAAATTCTCATGAGGCAGGCTTTGCTAATTCTGTTTAACAAATGAGAACACTGAGATAGGGAAAAGTAACTTTTCACGTTACCACTGCTATTCAATGGCAGTAAAGATCTGATTCCAAACTCACTCTCAGTAATACACTGTTGCTGATTTCATAAAACGCTGCTATTATGCAAATGCAGCACTTCACATCTGAAATTTGTTTAAAAAATTCCTGTATTATGTTTAAGTATATCCTCTTGCTGCAGTCCCTCTGGAATAAATAACTCCCTATACATATTGGAATAGCATTCATATATCTACATCCTTTGATGATTATATAGATAAATGAGAAGCAGTTTAACTTAAAAGAAAAATATAAAGAGAGTAAATAAGTATCATCCTCAGAAGAGCCTAGTTTGAAGAAAAGATTAAGAAGTATATAAAAAAAACCTTAGGGGATGAAATGTTGACTCTAATATTTATAATCTGCCATATCCTTTCAATTTAGGGCACACATTGTAATTATTTTTTTTTGAAAAAATCCCACAGGTTAAATTTCTGGGTAAATGCATGCAGGCTTAAAATTAGTATTTTATGGTTTACTAATAAGTTTAAACATCTATTCAATGGTTAATTAGCCTTCCCCATTTTCCATATCCTATTCATGTCTTTTGCCTATTTTTGAATTATTAGCTTGCTCTTACCATATTACAGATGATCTTTACATTATAAATAGCACCTTTTTTGTAGCAAATATTTCCAGTATTGTATTTGTCTTTCATAATAAAGAACTGTATAGTTTTCTTACATGATCTGGCATCTAGGCTTTCTTTCTTTCTTTTTTTCTTGATTATTAAAAGCTTTTCTTTACTATTAAAATATTAATCTATCTTTTCTCTTAAAAAACTCAAGAATTTTTTCTGACTTTTATTCATCAATTATGTGTAAATTATTTTTCAGCAGGAGGTGATACAGTGATTTTCTCCAGTTCTTCCAACATTATTGTTTCAGTCTGAAGCTGTTATGTACCCCCAAAAAGCCATATCTTTTTCCTGTTCCACTCTTTTGGAGGCAGCCATGTTCCTTTTAATCCTGATGCAATACAGTAAGGTGGAACCTGTTGACTGTATTGTTTCCATGGAAATGCAACACATCCAAATTGTAGGTGTGACCTTTTGATTAGATGGAGATATGACTCTGTTCATTCAAGGTGGGTCTTGATTAATTTACTGGAGCCCTTTGAAAAAGGAAGCATTTTGGAGAAACTTCAGATGCAGAAGCAGACACAGACATTTGGAAATGCAGAAACTCTAGGAGACACACTTGCTTAAGAGACCAGCAGACATCACCATGTGCTTTCCCATGAGATGCTAAGAAAACCAGAACCCAAGGAGCTAATTGAAGGCCCACAGGTGCTTAGAGAGGAAACCACTGGCATCAGAAGCTGGAAGCAATGGAACCTGAAACAAGGACCAGCAGATGCCAGCCTTCGCATGTGACAGACATCGGCATCTTTGAGTCAAGGTATCTTTCCCTGGATGCCTTACTTTGGACATTTTTATGACCTTAAAACTGTAAGCTTATAATGTAATAAAAGCTGTTCCATTTCTGGTATATTGCATTCCATGAGCCTTAACAGATCAAAATAATTACATTTCCCCCCACTGATTTAAAATACCATTTTACTTAAACTGAATAATATATAAAATATAATATACACATATATATTTATATATCAGTTTATTGACTCTATTCTGTGTTTATTCTTAGCATTACTTTCAACATTATGACTTAACAGTCTGTTGGTGATTGGTCACTGCACATCTGTTATATAGATCTGTACAGAAAGCAAAGCACTGTAGCTGCACTGCCTTCTTGTCACCCAGTAAGAAACTCACATGATATTTTACCAAAATGATTAATCAAAACAGTTTGTCAACAAAAATGAAAGTGTGGCAAAGAAATTAAAAAGTGATAATGTTAGAAGTAAAAGTGCAAGTGATTGATTAGAAGATTTGAAAATGATGACCATGAAGCAAAGACAGAATAAGACCTGGGCCGGCAGGCTACTAAAGTATGAATTTATATTGAAAAACTCTGATGAATATTAAAAAAAAGTTTATAACCAGAGGGTTTTCTCCATAAATGTTTTCTTTATGACCTATTCTTTAGTTTTTATGATATAATTAGAGACTCCATGAAGCAGAAATACTATCATAATATTTATTATGAAAACTTACAGTAAAAAGAAAATTTGATACAGGTACAGGTTTTATTATTATTATTATTATTTATCTACCATTAAAAAGAAAAGGTAGAACATTTGCTTACAAGTGATAAATCTAGAATGTTAAAATTCAGCTTTCTTTTGTTCACCAATATCAATATTCCTATTTTTTTAAAAAATCATTATCAGTTCTTAAAAGAACTCAATCTCGGGTTTTACCTTATAGAAGTTGCATTGAAACTGAGATTTATTTTTGTCCATAAAATTATATTACATAATTCAATCTCAATTATTATGACCATAAGCATCAAATTTTCAATAGTTTAATTCAAAATAATAGCACCTAGTCATTTCTGTTTATATTTTTTCTTCATCTTATCAATTATCATTTCTGTAAATCATGATTCAATTCACATTTTGAAAATCTACAGAAAATATTTATGGCCAAAGATGTTACAATGTTGCCCATCTCTTGCACTAAAAATTGGAAAGTATTTTTCATCATTACCAAGGGAAAGTGAAGATAAGAGAGGAATGCTGATATTTAAGTACCAAATTTCCATTCATACAGCCATAAGAGTATAAGGTGGTTGATAAAAACTAATTTTCTCTCTCTCTTTCTCTCTATATAACACATACACACACAAACACAAACACTTATGTGAAATACATAATCTACCTACTTTGCTAAGATATTAAAAAGAAAAGGTCTTGAAAGACAAGTTTTTAAAGCCAGGGGTTTGAACTATTTGGGTTAATCAACAAATCAGGGGCATATTCTGGATGTACTATTTGACAAAAATTGAAGAGCATTGTCTTTTGCTTCTGTTTTGGTGTCCTAGGCTGCTCAAACAGATACCATGAGATGGGTTGGTTTAAACAAAAGGGATTTATCTTCTCATGGTTTGAGGCTGAGAAAAAGTCAAAATCAAAGCATCATCAAGGTTGGTGTGCTGGGTCTGGCTGCTGGCAATGCTTGGCTCCTCTTTTATATGGCAAAGCAGATGGCTCTGTTTCCTAGTTTCTCTCTTCTCTTCCAGGTTCCACTGTTGTAGCTCCTTGTTTCCTGAGATTTTCTCTCTCTGTCTGAAATTCATTCCACTTATAAGGCTCCAGTAATAGGGTTAAGGCCCATCCTAATTCAGGTAAGTTACATTTCAACTCAAGTAATGTCATCAAAAGCTCCTATTTACAATGGTTTCCTCTCAAAGGAATGGATTAAATTTAAGAATATGTTTTCTCTTGGATACATACAGAGCCAAACCACCGCATTCCATCTTCTGCATCCTAAAATGACATGTTCTTTCTATATGCAAAATACTTTCAAATTCCATCACAATATCCCAAAAGCCTTAAGTCATTTGAGAAACAACCCTTATTATAAAGTCTCACAATAATCAGTTGTAGATGTTGTCTATTCTAGGGCACATTCTCCTACATCTCTGGACCTATAAAACCTAGAGAACAAGTTATCTGCTTCTGATATACAATGGAGAAATGGGCATAGGCTAAATATTTCTATTCCCATGGGGAGAAATTAGAAAGAATACAGGGGTCATGAATGCCCATCATTCAAAAACCTGCTCCATTAGATTTCAAGGTCTGGAAGTCATCTATGGAATGATATTTTGTCCTCTGGGTCTGATGAAATAGCGACACACCCCTGCTTCCCTTCCAAATGCTTTCCAAGAAGCTATGCTCTCCTTGAACGCTGGGGTTAAAACTTCACCCTCTCTAAGCATCTGGATGGCAGCCAAGCTCTCTGGAAACATGAGGGCACAGGCTCTACCCTATCAGAGCAATGCAGTTGCAGTACTTTTCCTGAACAACAGAGCAGAAAGTCTGCTTTCTCCAAACACATGGGTGGGCAAGTTTTCTTTGCATAAAAAGATGTCTTCAGTCCAGACCTCAGCTTCCATGGTTCTGCCTTTGAAGTGACTTTTCCTTCAATCTGTCCCTTTTCTGGCCCTTTTAGTCCAGGCTGGCAGTGGTTCCATTCAAACAAATTACACAAAAAAACTTGTTGGTTTTGCATGTAGTATACAGGGATCCAAACCATCAGTCAAAATAACTTTCCACAGATCCTTCCTGGATAACTACTTTTCAAATCCTGACTTCAACAGAAATAGGTGAATGGATCCATGTCCTTGACATGGAGCACTATTCTATGGGAACTCACTTTTGAGAATCTCAGAATTTTCAAAACCATCAATTTCTGCAAGGAGAAAGCAGGCTGCACTTTTCACAGTTATTTTGGAAATCTCAGCTAAATATCCAAGTTCTGTTTTCCATCTGACATCTTCATTTCACCAAATTCTTTGCCACTTTAAAACAAGGATTACTTTTCCTATAGTTTCCAATAACACATTCATCATTTCTGTCTAAAGCCCTCATTGGAAGTATCTTTAACACCCATATCTCTACCAAGTCTCTTCAAAACAATCTAGGCCTTCTCTTCCCAGTTCTGCTTCCTGTGGGTTTCTCACTGTCTCTGAATTTCATTCCACTTATAAGGACTCCAGTATTTGGATTAAAACCCATCCTGATCAAAGCGGGTTACATGGTAACTCAATTAGCCTCATTATAAGATTCTACTTACAATGGGTTCATACTCACAAGAAATGGATTAAATTTAAGAACATGTTTCTCTAGGGTACATACAGTTTCAAACTACCACAGCTTCTCAAATCAATAATTTTACTTTAGAACCCTGATCTATACATATGAGAAAACGATATCCATTTAACAATTATTGTATGAGCTTTTCTTGGTACTATTTATCTCTCAAGCAGAGTTACTTTGATTTACACTTCAATAAGAAACTTCAGTGCCTTCACTAGATATCTTTCAAAATAAAGTTTTTGATAATCTTTCAAACAATATATGTGGTAGCTAGATGTCTAGGATTGACTTTGGGATGTGGAAGGCAAAAAAAAATTCCTATCTACACATAAATTTATTTCTCTCATTTCAAATGTAAGGAAAAACAATTTCTTATCTTTAAGCAGAATTAAATGCTGTCATTTTGTTTTCACAACAAACTAAATTTGTATTAGATAATTAAGTTTTTCACATTTTAGTTCATCCAGTATGAGATTTTATGACTACTTCTTGATATTTTCCCTCATTATACAATTAAATAGTTCTTCACAAGAAAAATATGATGAAAATTCTCCAAGAAGCCAATTAATATTTTTCTTCAACAAATCTGTTTAGGGCAAAGATAGGATGAGCCACTTTTGATCAATTCATTGCTAGATCTTGAATTACTCTTTTTTGGAAGAAAATATAGTTGTCAGCATTTGTGGTATATTTTATTTCTATGGGAAACTTCAATAAAGATTTGAGGAGTCCTTTATAGGATGTCTGAGCAAGCACCATATAAAACTAATATATAATATATGGTAAAAATATAAATAATTTTGGATGAGCTGTGAATCTAGCCTAACCAGTGACAGACACACAAAATAAAAATCAAAGTTACTTATAATTTACAATAATACTTTGCTATAGCCCTCATTACACTTGCTAGATCTTAACCTCCAGTATACCACACCAAGGGAAAATAACTAATTAAAAATCTATTTTATAATAAGCTTATATTTAAAGTATATCTGTTTATAATTAATGCACTTAACAGCCAGTCATTATCTTAACGTACTCTACCAGGCACTGGAATAATATACCATTCTCTATGCAAAATCTCAAAGACTTTCTGGCAATCAAACACTTACTTTAAACAACAACAACAACAACAAAAACATTTAAACCTTGTATTCAATTCTAGCAACGTGTGATGTGTGTGACTCAGAGGGAACTTTACTAGAGATACTGCAAATGATACTGCAAAGTGGTTATCCTTGGGTGCTGCTGCTGAGACACAGGACTTAACATACACGATGCAGTGCAAGCTTTGATCAGAGCAGGTTGAAGACAAAGGATGAACTGTCCTCAGGATTAGCTAGAACATTCATTATTGGCTCTTTAAAAAGTTAGACAAAGACTCCTGGTAAATTCCTGGTGTATATCTCCTATAGTGATTGAAAAACTAAATAGGTCGGAGTCTCTGAAATTTTCCTTTATAGCCAATGTGTGAACAGACTGAAAGTCAAGCATAACTTACTTGTTCTAAAACAGTATCTTACAATTACAATTATATTTTTAAACTTTTTTTTTTTGTTTTGAAATACTTTCAACTTACAGGAGAGTTTACAATGTATGACATTTTATGTTTAATGCTATTAAATTTATACTTTTGTGAATCCACAAATGTCTGGAACCCTATGCCATTCTGGATTATCATGCATAAATTATTCCATGAAATGATTTCCTGTAAAATTAACATACAAATATGTTAGCATTTATCACTGAACCTCCATTATGTATAAAATGCAATGCTTTATCATAGTTTTATTTAAGAATGACAATATGCCTTTCTGTTATTAAATGACAGAAAAATCTCTAGCTTTTAATCTTTACGACTGACTCCATAAATGTGTTAGTCTACAAATGGTCATATTTTAGGAATTTCCATGGAGAAATTAATATGAAAATATCACTTGAAAGAAGAACTACATTCAATAGCTTACCGTGGGAAGACTGCCATCCTCTTATGGAAGTAGACAGCAGAAATCCCTGTCCATTATTTGCTGCTCTCTCACCACCCATTATGCCTAGTTTCTTGTACTAGAAGTGGTTTTCCTTTTGGTACAAAACCATGGCATTGTCTTTGAAAGTTTGTTCTTTTACAAAAACAACTAAATCTACTGTATCATTTCAGAAATGAAGTTGTAAAGCTAAAATATATATTTTTGCATCTGGAATCCTTTCTGACTTTAATTTTTGAAATCTTAAATTTTCCTTAACAATGTCAACAAAGAAGGACCTTACATTATTCTGATTACTCCATTTCAGAATTGTAAATATATCTGAAGAGGTTATTTAAACTTTCTGTGCTGTTAAAAATCATCTCCCTTTCAAAATTTAACAGATCACTAATCATCATACTTCTACGAAGGTATAAAAAGAGACTCCTACTCTTATTTTAGTTATGTCATACTTTATGCCAAGCTTCAGAAAGATAGAGTAATTACAAAATATATTCTAAATCTTTAAGTAAGAAAACAAATGAACATCACTTTATGTGTAAGAATTTGTATTTACACCACATTTTATATGTGACAAAATATCGTCCTCTTTATTACTTCATTTTACTCTTACTCTATTTCTTAAGACCTCTCTTAAAAAGAAGAATACATCCTTTCACATTAACATTTTCTCATAAATAAATACAAATATTTTGTTGAGAAAAACTAATACTAGAAGGCCTTAAATTACACTTCTCCTCTTAAAAAATTCATTTCCAAGGAAAGCATATTGGTTTTCTAGTGGTCATTTTTGGCTAGAGTCCAGTCTTCTAAATCGCTTTAGATTTCATGGTGATTATAAATAATCTTTATTTTCTTCTCTTAGCTAATCGGTCTATTGACTGACTATATATATGGTAACTTTTGATGTGTTAGATAAATATAACTTTTAAGGATTATGCATTATTTTGTACCCAATATAACTTAAATGAAAACATTAACAAAGATCAACAATATTGGTTATATCCATTTAATTTATCTTCATAATGTTCTTTAGTAGATATGTGAGTTATATCACTGCATGTTCTCACATTACAAAATTAAGGAAAAAACTTTGCTTTACCCTAATCGATTAGAAAAATTCTCACTGTTCCTCTTAAATAGTGGTGAAATACTCTATACATATTTCACAGCTTTTATATAAATGAGAATGTCACTTTGAAATTGTTAAGGTTAATTGGCTTGGTTGATTAGAGCAAGATGCTGATGAGTTAAGAGTTTTATAATTATGTATCTTCATTAAGTTTATATATAAATAAATTCAACCTGTGGGACTAAACTCATTCCTACCAGATATTATGAGGTGAGAATAAAAGAGAAGGCTAGCTTAAGTCTATCATCACCATTGGGATAAAAAAGCACTCGCACTTCTTTTTGAGGGTATCTGCACATATTACTTCATTTGATCCTTCTAACACTTCTTGAGGTAAGCAAGGCAATATTGCCTTCTATTGAGGATGAAAAGATTGAAACTGACAGAGCTTAAGTAACTTGTTCGGGGTCACACAACTAGTGAATTGAGGAGCTAGAACTATCTCTCTTGTCTCCCAAATCCAGCCTCTCACGATTATCATCATCATATTGATTTCCTGAAGTGGTAGTCATGGTTTCTTGATACGAGCTAGAATGTCTTTTACCTAATGTAATTTGTCCTGCCTAAAAGGAGCTCAAAATCTCATTTGGGGTAATAAGTAGGGTAACAAAATCATATATGTATATGTATATATATATAAACTAGATGGAGTTCAAATATTTATGACAAAGAAAATTGCTTAGAGGATACCGACATTGAACTTCAATTTTATAAAGATAAACTCAAGATTCCAAGAAAGAGGCATTATCTTTTCTCATGTATAGAATGGGCAGAGTCTATAGAATTTTTTAAAAACTTCATAATGGGAAACAAAATCTCATTAGTTAAATTAGTTATCTGGTCCTAGAAGCCATTCTATTAGAAAAACTTAACCAGTACAATCAAGAAATTTATAGATCAATAGCAGTGACATACTACAAAGCTCAGAATATTTGTAAAGTTCTTGACATTTGTTTTTATTAAAATGTTACAAAATTTTGTTCCTACGAACTAATAATAGCTGATGCTGTCAATTTAAAAGGTTTCATTCTTAATCATTCGTACTCTTATATTGAAATTATTAGGAAAGCAAGGTAAACTTAGCAGGAATACCTAATACTCAACTCTTAATTTTTCAGTCATTATAAATGCAGTTGTTTGTAATGATAGTTTGAATTGTTCTTACCAATTTTGTACCATGCTATAGGCAATGTCTGATAATAAAGTGAACTTATATCCAGAAATAAACAATGGAGAACTTGTAAAACAGAGATCATTTATTTTGTGGCTGTGGCATTAGGTACCTTTGTTCTGCCATGTCTAAAAACCACCTCATTTCCAAATGTCCTGTCTTGGTTTTAGGTAGTATCATTTTTCACAAAGTCAAGAAACTATAACAAATTCCTCCTTGATTTTAGGTAGTATCATTTTTCTCAAAGGCAAGAAACTGTAACAGATTCTTCCTGTTTGCTGTATATTGTTATGGAAGCCAGTACATCTAATCAAAGTGACAAATGTATTAAAGCCTCTTTGGCAAGGTAAGAATGTGGGAGGATTATTCTGTGAAAGAGAGCAATAAACACATCAATTAACCTTGGCTCCTCCCCTACTCCCTGCTTTCTCATCGTTTCTGTTTATTTTCCTTTTTTTTTTTTTTTCACATATAACTAATGAATCTGAATGAATCATCTGTTGGCCTCTATCAACAATATAAAAAAAAACTAGCGTAAAATCAGTTCTTACTAACAAACCAAGTTCTGTTCTTAAAAACAGAATAAAAGGAACATCGCTTAAAGGTTTAGTCAAGTAAGAATGTAAGATAACTCATATTATCAAAACATTGTTTAATTGATCTATGGCCCTATGAAATTCATGCTGCATTTCCTGTGATCTCTAAATTAATCTAAATAGTCCACAAAGAGAACCAATTAAGATGCTATTATCACTACTAAAGGGTTCCCTTTGAGCAAAATAACAAACTTACGGTTCGAAAATAAAGTATTAAATGACAGTTCATGCTTATTTGTAATCATTGATTTTCTCATGATAATTGTATTAGCAAGACATTATATAATAATTATAGTTTCTTTGGGGATAAAAAGTATTCTTTATTCTATAAATTATATTGTGTTTTATATCAGTAAACTAACATTCCTTATGCAATGAAAAATAAATAAAAGATCCTTCCATAGAGTTCTTGCTATAACACTACCTGCTCATGCTTTCCTCTCTCCTTCCCGGCCACCAACCCCCCCTGCCCTACCCCCACCCAGCCAATTTCTTTTGCTCAGTCTTTAAACTTTAGCATCATTTTTGGAGTCTATTCTGGTATTCATTCTCGTCTCTTACTGCATAGTCTCTTGATATGCACTTACGCAGTCACAAGACTTGAAATACTATCTTTATCCTGATGATTCCTATCTCAACCCTTGACTTTATTTGAACTATATATACAAATATCCAACTGCTAAGACATCATCACTTCCATATCTAATAAACATCTTTAATATCAAAATTATGATATTCTAGAAGATACTATTGGTCTCTGTTCCACCTCATTCCACCTCTCATATTTCCCTTGCCAGCAGTATATTCCTATCCACAAAATTGCTCCAAACAAAAACCTATAGTTAACCTTTTATTTCTTCTTTTCTTCAGTCCCCATATTCAATCACCAAAATCTATTGTCTTTAACTCCAAGACATTAAACGTGTACACTTTGACCATTTCCACTACTTTCACCACCAGGCAAGATTTCTCATCTGGACTATGAAATAGCTTTCATCTAATCTTCTTACTTCCATTCTTTCTTAACTAAAGTTTGTTTTTCCACACAACAGTGAACATTATCCCTTATTCTTACCCACTATGCGCCAGCTTTACAAGACTGTGTGTGTTTTACTTGGATTAAAATATTTCTGACCTCTTTCCATTCCCCCCAGTTATTCATTTCAAGTTTCACAGACTAACAATATTCCTACTTGCATTCTTCTTTGGCTACAAAAAGCCTGCTATTTTATCTACATCTCTAAATCCTCTTTTTGGCTAAACAAACTTAGTTCCTACTTTCCCTTAAGTGACATGGATCTGATTGTACTATTCTAATATCCCTCATCTGGACAAATGGTTTTCTATAGAAAATGTGGCGTCCAGAACTTCCTTTCCTTTAGATATGGTAACATTTTAAGACATTTAGTGAAACAGTCTTACTGCTTAAATTCTTGGATGATTCTAAATCTGCCTAGATTATATGGGTGACACAATGGGCATTTATTCTCATTTCAGATTCTAACTACTGTTAGATAAAAGAATGAAAACATGAATTACAATACTAAAAGCCCCTAAAATTAAAATGCTAGAAAAATTTTGACTTAGTGATATTTCTAAAAGTATGTTGAATTTGTCTATAAAATTTAAATCTCTGAAAATGGATGATAGATGCTTAAGATATGCTTTTGTTATGATTATATAATTGAATGAAATATGATGGTTTGGAAAAATAAGAATTAGAAAACTGGAATCAGGTATCTCTAAGTATCTCTAAGTTCTGTCTTCTATCTACTTTAAGATGGAGCAATACTTTTGCAGAATACGAATTCCCAGAATGAGTATTTCTGAACCCCCAATCTTCCCATGAGGTCCAAAAAGCCGTTTTGTATGGCCTTTATAATGCAAGATGACAGTACTGAAAATGTGTCAAGTGAGCAAAATAATGGGCAATTTATTTGGAATGGAAGTGGATGCAGTGGCATTTGGGACAAATTTTCCTGCCTGTTAAAAGAATGCTTGTCTAATCCTCCTAAAATATATGTTTGCCAAAAAGGTAAAATCAGCTGCACACAAAACTTTCTAGATAGCCAACTTCATAATTAGCCATGGCTCACTTCTTGATGTTCAGAAACATCCGCTCTATTTTACTGACGAAATGAATGAGTGGAAGGAAGGAAGAGGGGAAACATTTGCCTCTAGGTTCCCATTGACATACGCAATACAACCTCTCCTCATTTGTGAATTCAGGCTTCATTTCAGCTGCTGTTAATCTGTTGCTTTGCCATGTCCCCTCATTGCTTCATGTGTTTTTATGATTTATTAGAAGTTAGATTTTTGAGCTGCATACAGGAACTAACATTTGCTATTCTATATAGACTGTTTTAAATCCTAGATAGTTGTCTTTTTATGCATCTGGTTTTGTCTGCTTCTTTTCTTCTGTTATTGCTGTTGTTTTTTATTTCTGTCTTTGAAGTCGTCTAATAAGATTTAGTTACACTTAAAATAATGTTCCTGGTATAAAGGTTTAAATGTTTCTAAATTTAACATATTAAATGCTCTATTTACTTTTACTGATTTCATGCAAATTGCTAATCTAATTTCAAAAGCAAAATGTTTTGTTTACTTAATTAGGCCCTTACATTTAAACTAAAGCAGCTTGAAAAAGGTATTAGAAGAGAAACAGGATATTAAAGAAACAAAAATAAAGGAACAAATACAGAGATTACAAGAGCTAAAACGATTCTAGGTAAAACAATTTTGTTCTGAAGTTTTGGCTTTAAAAAATAAGAATACTTTTATTCTTTATTTGTTTTTGGAGTAAGTAAATGTTCAAAAATCTATTGTGATGACGAATGCATAGTTATATGATGACACTGTGAATGGCTAATCATGCAATTTGGATGATTATATGGTGTGTGAATATATAATATACCTCAATAAAATTGCATTTTTAAAAAACACAGATAATATTTTAAAAATAAGATAAATATTTATATCTAATAGAACACATCGCTAACATTTCAATTCATCATGCTACCTATCTCTAAAAAAAAGAATATTCAATAAGATTAATTCAAAATGAATGTTATAAAACATTAAACACAGATTCAAATAGAAAGAATGAAGTGCTCTATAATTAGAGAGGTCTCGATATAGTTTCATTTAATCCTGTAAATGCTTCCCAGATGCTTTCTAACTGATGTCAAATTACCTGTCTGGGTCTGTAGCAATAAAATGTAATTAAATTATTATTTTTTTCAGAGGAATACATATAGAAGGTATTTTTTTTTCTTCTGAATTAGTGTTTTTTATTTGGAGCATCCCACATCTCCCATGATCCTTTTATACTAAATGTATCAAATATCATGCCTCTTGCCTTTTCCTCTCCTGGAGACATCCTTCTATTAGCATCTTGTGATTGCTGCTTTCTCTGCAAAAGCCACACCTGTTTTTTTACAACAGTGGCTGCAATTTGTTTTCTCTATTTTTTTAATCTTACCATTTTTGTTGTTATCGTTAGAGAAGTCTTAGGTTTACAAAGAGGATGTAATTTTATTTGCCACCTTCTCTGTTCCGTAACATAACTATCTATTTTTATTTATCAGAGAGAAAGAAAAGGCAGAGAGAATCTTATGGAGGTAAAATTCTTCACTGAGAGATAGCTTCATGGAGGTTTTCTGAGGCCTTTTTTTTTTGTAATTTCACTATATTCAAATTAAGTAACTAGTCAGCGAATCAGTGCTTCATTTTAT
This sequence comes from Myrmecophaga tridactyla, assembly GCA_004026745.1. Lineage (NCBI taxonomy): Eukaryota > Metazoa > Chordata > Mammalia > Pilosa > Myrmecophagidae > Myrmecophaga > Myrmecophaga tridactyla. The sequence continues at coordinate 21,031 of PVIY010005194.1, read as the reverse complement.
ATTTTAGTGTGACTTTCTAATGTTATTCATGGATTTTTTTAATTAATTACTGTAATCAAAATAATGACATAAAAAAAGAAATAGTTTCTTTGAACTGGTTCGAAATTTCATTACACAAAAGTTTAACTTCAAGTGCATAATCAATTAATTATAGATAAATATTCAACAGCTGAAGTAACCATTGTTTTAAGTGTCAAACACATCTTATAATGTATCTCAACCTGTTTGAAAATAAAAATAAGATTATGATTACTTTGGCTGAAGAACTAAAAGTGATTGAAGGTTTTCATCGATTTTACAAATGTACCTGGCTTTATATACAATTAAAAAAAAAATCAGCTCTTTCTCATTTAACACAACTGCCAAGTGCTGGTACATCAAAGCTGCCAAATAAGAATTTTAAGTGTTTTACCTCAGCTTACCATTTCATCTATCTTTTTGATGGGCTAAGAAAGATTTATACTTGGAATACAGTATACAATGAGAAAAGGAAATAAGCTAAAACTGTTGAAGAAAAGAAATGCTAATCATAAACAGAAACATCTAACACCTGTCATGTTGAATTGTGGTATGTGTCTATGTATTGATTAAAATATTTCTGGGGAATATATTGAGATAACAAAAAGAGAAAGGATGCATTTATATGACATACAATATAAAATTAAAATACCTTACATATGATACCTCAACTCACATTTCAAAAAAGTCACATCAAAACTTTTGCTAGCACAAAAGTGAAATGATGTTAATTCTAATGAACCGTATTAAAGTCTTGAAATTAACGCAAGATCCATATGCTGCTTTTATATTACAGATAGAAAAATGACAAAAATAAAAAGCTTTTTTATTTTTCTTTTAAGACCAACTGAATATCTACAATCTAAGAGTCTTAATGCAAAAGAAGAGGAAGAGATACTTCATCTGCTCTGCTCTCATTGTTTCTAGATCTGGAAGATGTGTGTATAGTTTAATCATGGAGATTCGAGGATTAAAAGAGACCACAGTTAAAATTAGTTCCCAAGACTGAGCAGACCCTGGGTGCAGAGAACTTTTAGATACTAGGTTAAATATGTTAAATGACGGTGTCTTAAGGTGGAACTTTGGAAATTACTGGTGAAAAACTAAACAGTGGTGCAATGTATTTTATGACAACTCAGGATATTTATGCCTTTAGATAATTTTAAAAATATTTTAGACAAAAAATTGAAATCAACTTAATGAGATATAATACCATTCTAAAACATTTCTGCTGGGTCTTCATAAGTTTGTTTTTTTACACTGGCTTAATGTTCATACCTTGATGATAGGAAAACTACTTGGTACAACAAATGTTAATGAGAGAGAGAATGATAGAGAGATTATTAAATATGTGAGCTAATTTCAACTTGACAGGCTAGAGACAGTCTAAGGTATGTGAAAACTTTTTGCATTTTATATTTCTAGAGATATCATTTGCCTCTGCTTTAGAAGATGTTTTGTTTAAAACCAGCCTACTGTTAAATGCTCAAGTTTAAATATCTGAATTCCTCCAAAGAGGTGTTTAATGATTATTGTACGTTCAAGGATTCAGCACGCGTGAAGTTTAAATACACAAAATATGACTAGCCTTGCTAAAGGTCATTTCTACTTATTTTAATCAATAAAGTGAAATGACAAAGCAATTAATGACAACAAAAGGTTTTTGTATGATTTTACCTTATTGTCATGCTTATTCTCAACAAACAGTGAGTATAAGTCAACTGTGTTCTTCATAATGAGAAATAATTTTACTTGTTCAATATGTGATCAAAAACTGTGATTGCTTCTTCACTATCTTAATTGCCTATATCATGAAAAATAAAAAATGACATTTTCCCATTTTCCCACGGGAGTCTAATTTACTCATAATAAGATGCCGAATGATTATTAAATTTTATGTCGCATGATATTGTTGTCTGCCAAAAACCATTAACAGTGGGATGAAATACAGATATCTACAATACGTAATAACCTTATGTCCTTTTCTGTCCTCCTTCTTTTGGACTTCTACAGCCTGTGACAATAGCAGCTATATCGTGTATGGCTATTTGTTCTCCCTATCTCTCAGTTATTTGAAACTCAATATGATTTAACTTCAAAGAAAGAAGATGGTGAAGATGGAAATAGAGGGGACACATACAGCATTGTTTGCAGAGATTAAAATATATTGCTGGTGGTAGATGAATAGATGTACGTGTGTGTGAGGTGAGGGTCCATGCATGGGAGTGGAGTGGCAATCAGTTTTAATAAAAAGAGGAAACAGAATCATGGAGAAGAAAATAAAAGGAAATATTAAAAATGAATCTCTGATTTTGAATCTCTCTGACTACATTTAAATGATTGGTTCTATTTACAGAAATGCCAAAACCAAGGGACAAAGAGTAAATTAGGTTTTGGATTAATAGTTTCTGAGCACCACACAGAGATGTCTTAGGAAAAGATATACTGGCCCTGTTTCCATCGATTGAATTAAGCTAGAAATACAACTTGGGAAAAATGCCTCTACCACCAAAATAAAGGGATGATGGGGAGAATTTTGAGAGTTGGCACTGTAGAAACACATGAGATTATCAAGTGAGAGAACCTAGAGAGGGACACTAACAGTGTTTTAGAGGAGAGAGGATGAAGAAGGATGGTTAGAAGTTAAACAGGACCTTAGAATGCCAAAAAAGGAGAAATGTCAAGACTTTAAACTTCAAGGGAAGTTTAGAGAAGGAACTTAAATTGTAAAGGTGTTTAAATAAAGCTGTCAGTATTATCACAGTGTTTCTAGAATCTATTGAAAATGATTACATCATTCATTAAACAATGTTTACTGAGGGTTTATGGTTTGACAGAGTTCTATTGATAGAAATACAGAAAAGAAATCTGTCCTCTTAGATATAACATTATAGTAGGGAAAGAGAGACAATAAATAGATAGCAAAACAATATGATAATTTAGAGCAGACTTGTATTTATTTAAATTTATATAAACATACAATATATAATTGGTAGACTTTGCAAAACCTTATTTTATAAAAATTGTAATGTCATCAATAAATGCAATTACATTTATCAAACCATAGTATAAGAAACCTTGAAATATCAAAGAATCAGGCAATGTAACCCTGATGGCTTAAGATCTAAATCCCTGGCCATGGCCTACCAAGCACTGGATAATCTTTCTCTTCCTACCTTTCCATATTTACTCTTCACAAGAGCACTTCAGCCACTCTAACCTCCCTTTTCCTGAAGTATCACCAGGTTATCTTCACCTTTACATCTTTGTACTTGATATTTCCTCTGCCTAGAATGCCTTTAGCCGCCTTTTTTACCTGACCAATTTCTTCTAATTATTAGTAATCACCTATCATCCCTCTCCATGAGTTACTTTCTATTCTCTATTTATTGCTTACATATTTCCTATACAGCATGTATAGTATTTCCATTTGTGTTTGTTTTATTTTTCTATATATGCATTTACTTACTTATTTACCCATATTCTGTCTACCCTGAGTAGACTGGAGATAGTAGGCAACTTGTCTCCTCTTACTTATTGAATAAGAAAATGAATATTTGGTGACTCAATGAATAAATGAATCAATTAATCAGTCAATTATTTAACAGATGAGAGGTTTTATATTTAGAAATTAGTATAACATATAGGGGTTTATAATACAGCAGTCTATTTTTAAATGGAATTATGCCCATGATGGATTTAGAATACATAGGACAGATGACAAAAATTATCCCTCATCCTAACACCAGGAGATTATTACCTTTTAGAGTTTGTTGTATATACTTCCTTTATGTTTTGATACACATTTTCACAGTCACAATTATAACTTTTTGAATCCTATATTTCTTCCCTTGCATATGTAATAATCATTTTTCACATCATTAGAAACTTTATCTTAAATATCATGTCGGCTGTGCATTATCCCACAATATAGAAATATGATGCACACTTGAGTATTTTGTGTTATTGGATATTTTGATGTAGTTTTTCAGTGTTAATAAGACTCTGATCACATCTTGGCACATAGTAATTTATCTGCAACCAAATAAAATTCTTAGAATAGATTTCTAGAAGTAGAATTACTGAGTTAAAGAGTATGATGATTTTTAGGTTCTTAATATAGTACCAAATTACATCCCAGAAAATTAAAGCAATCTACACTCCCACAAGTGGCATATGAAAATGTCCATTTTACTACAGTCACCAACTCTGAAATATTCTGATCTATCTAAAAATAAAAAATCTCATTTCTCTTAAGTCTAATTTTTAATGTTAGTGAGGTGACACAGATTATTTACAAATGGATATTAACCATTTTTAGGTCATCATATTTATTATGAAATAACTCAATCTTACAGAATTCACTTAATGAGCACCTTTTAGGCATAGTATGGAGCCCAGAATGAACCTAGTCTTGAAAAAGCATTTTAACTAAATGTTCTCAACTTTCCTTCTGTTTTTCTTACCCTTCTCTTTTCTTACTCATAGTGTGAGTAATCACTGCATGCCTAAGATGAGCTAGATATTGAAAGCAAAGTTGAAATAAGCACTGCCTGGACCTAGCATAAGTGCACATGGTATAGGTAAGTCTGCTATCACCAGAATTAGTATTTAATAGTTCAGGGCTGCGCCATGGACTTTGGTCGGGTAGCTGTTGGTGCTGCACCAGTGCTTCAGTCTTTTTGTTGAGAAATGCTGACCATCCTTCAGTTGCATGTATGGCTTTCACTAGTAAGCTTCCTGTTCACAAGTAAGGAACTATAAATATCTCTGTGTGCAAGCTGGATACGTAACAATGAATCTTACTCTTTGTAACATATGCGATAACGATGTGATAACTGCAGTAATGCAGGAGCCCAATGGACAACCCAACCTAGCCTTGAAGGTCAAGGAATGTTCCATGAAGAGAATGACATATCATAGGGAAGCTAAAGGACAATTAGAAGAGAAAGGAGGTAGATGAAAGCTGAAGCAGCGTTTCAGGTTGATGTGTTGCAGGTGCAGAGAGCTGAAGCCAAGGGACCAGTATCTAAATCCAGCATTCAGGGAGCTAAGTAAAGGCAGAATTTATCAGGGATGGGAGGACAGTAGCAAGAATGATTTGTAGAGGGCACAAGGTCTGGAAGAGTACTGTGTGCTATGCAGAGGAAGTTATACTTGATCCTCATGGCTGTAGGGAACCATATAAAGGACTTAGTTAGAACACTGGGCTCCATCTGGCTGATGAAAGGACAAGATTAGAAACACAATAAAAATGTCTCAAGTAGTCCATTTAAGAAGATAATATTGAACTCAGATTTAGAATGGAAATATGGAATAATGAGAAGTAATAGATGTTATCCAGGTTCCAGGCTTAATCTTCTTTTTGGATGGATATCTATGCCATTGAAGACAGGAATACAGAGGAAGGAGAAGCAGACTATACTAGGTTTAGACAGAAACAGAGATACTGAAAAGATAGAGACAGATATGCATGTGCATGTATAGATTTACTGTTTAGTTGGTAGGGATATGGATGATGAAGAGGCACGAATGAGGGGAAAATAAGAGGTACTGGCCTTTATGGGTCATGTCTTAGACATGTGATTTTGAGGTATTTGGGAGTTGTCCACATAAAAATATAGAGGAGACTAACAGCTACAGAGTTCTGAAAGTAAAGGGATGTACTGGGACTGCAGGTTAAAAATTGCACATCACTAATATGTTGATAGTAACAGCAGCTGCAAAGCAATGCCATCACCTAAAAATGTGTCACTCCACAGCAGCAGTTTTAGACTCAAATACCTCCTGGTCTTGGTACCTTCTAAATTAAATGTATAGAAAATAGAGTACATCATACAACACTGCAAATGTAAGAGTTTAAATGATGCACAGATGAAGAGAATCTAGCTATGGGGATACAGAACTTGCCAGCATTGTAGAAGGAAAACGATGAAAATGTCTTCTCATAAAAATCATAGAAAGAAAGCCGATCATAAAAGAAGGGATGGTGAAGATGTCACATGCTTCAGTAAGTCAAGTAAGAAAGGATTGATATGTATTCATTGAGGTTAACACGAAGGAGAACATTAATTACAATGGCAAGGAAAGCCGTGCTAGAGTAGTAAAGGCAGAAGCCAAGGAGCATTTTGTTAACAACTGAATGGAAAATGAGGAAACTAATGTGGGCTACACTAGGGTCCGTCAATTCAAATATCAATTAGAATGAAAAACTGAATTTTGAAAAGGTTAAAATGATAATAACTGACAAAATGAAGAATTTTCGTACATTTTACTGAGGAAATACAGCTGTATTTTTTATAGTGTGTAATGCATTCTGAATACTACAGTTTCTCTTGATATTTAGTAGCAACTTTCCACACTAAGAATAGAGCCAAGCCTTAACAAGCCTTCTACAGATTTCTTCCCTGCCTCCACCGCTCATTTAGGAAAGCACTAAAAGTCTGCCTCAGAGATGCTTACTGAATTCAATGGGAGTTTGACAACAGCAGAGATTTGGGGATAGAACTAGTCCTGCTAATATCAACATTCCAAGTTCTATTTTACTGTCCTGTCTGGCACACAGCTGAACACTAAGAATACTGAAAAGACCCTAATGGGATTAATTAGAAGACCATTTCGAGTATTCAACTGTTGTGGTAAGTTTCTACCATAGCTGTTCATGAGGCTGCCTAATAAAAAGCCTATAATTAACAAAGGGCTTAATGTCTCTACAGAATCTTTTCCCCAAAAAAGTCACTGACAAGGTTAAATTACCGTCTTCAGGGCAGGTCACAGCTAATGAAAAAGAAGCATTCAGAATTAGTTTCCATTTTCTAACCTCGATATAAGAAGGGAAAAGAATTCTGAAGCAGAATCTCATTTTTTAATACTCAAAAAATGAATTTATATGAATCAGAGTCAGATCTTTTATTTCCCATTATGTAGGTTAATTAATTACAGACAAGTCTTATCTATTTTTTATTTCTTGTGTCATTTGACTTTACAATGTAAATAGATTAAAGATTCTGTTTAAAAATCTGTATATATAAGGTTTGTGATAGAAGATTATGGAAAGTGATGTGATGTATTTTCTATGCAAATGGTGAAATTTTTCATTTCAATCATTGGTTAGTGATATAATTTTGGCAGCAAGAATTTCAAAATTTAAATTCATAGAAATTTAAATGATAAAATTGTTGCAATAAAGCACATTCAACCTTAAAAACATTCTCAACTCGAGTGTACTGGGAATTCTTTCATTGGTTAAAATACTATTTATGTGGTTATTTACCTCAAAAATATCACCATATATTATATACAATTCCCTAATCTAATATGTTTAAATGTCTCTAAAAAGTATACTTTTTAATGCAAAGTTTTTCTCCTTTCACTCATATCATGAAATACTGCTGGAAAAAATTTTTATGTGCCAGGACATTTCAATAACTCCAAGGACAACTCTTACCTCTTCATGAAAATAAATAGGATTAACAAGCTACGACAAGTGGTTCCTAAAACAAGGTACAACAAAACACTATATGGTCCTTCCCCCAAAGTAAATTAAACCTACTGCAAGAGGAAAAAATAATACAGAGAACTGTGAAATATTTGTCAGAAAGTAACTCTTTATTTACAAATTCTGCTTGCTTGCTTGTTATTTAAAGTGTCTATGAGAAAATAGAGGAATCTATTTGGTGGCTTAAAAGAGGTAAGAAACTTAAGACTGGATGTCACTGTTGAGACTTTAAACAGGCATAAGTCTTATGACTCTCTACTCTGGGGCATTCAATTTCTACCCCAGAGGAAGCAATATAATGGAACAGAACACATTTTATCTTTGAAAAAGTTACTACATTATCCTTGGAGATTCTGCAGTGGACTGTAGGCAAACCTATTTGACAAGCTCTCCATCTAAGTGAGCTCTACCACCCTAGGGGCCAAACCTGCTCAGACACCCAGTAATCACATCTTTGGCAGAAGACCAGAAATTGTGTAAGCAAGCAGTAGATTGTTTCTAAGTGTTATTTTGGATAGGAAATGAAACAACAGTTAAAATCCTGAAACTTCCAACTGATTGCTATAGTAAATAAGGGGGAAGTCAAACAAGGAAATAATAGCCCTATTTGAAGCAGAGTCCAAGCTGTTATGTGAATATATAATAATGTCTTATTGTATAGTTGTGCTGGTTAGTAAAGTTGCATTGAACCGAAACATTATATCTTGCAATGAATTTCATGTATTTCAGAGAATATATGCACAGCCCTGATAAATTATGTACAATGTCCAGGTTCTGATAACTTATTAATAAACTTCCAAGCTCCATCCTTCAAACTCTTGAGAAAATTGTCTGGCCAAATGTTGTACATCTGTATTTCTGCACTGAATTACACAAAACAAAGACAAATATGCAATAAACTACTCGGATTCTTGCAGATTTTACTTTACGAAGCTTTCATTAACACTGAGATTAGAGGCTTACTGGAGACAACAGGAGATACATATTCATGGAGTTATTATATTTTATTTTTACTATGGAATAAAGACTGTTTCAAGACAATGGGTCATAATGATCATCCAAGAATTTGAAATTCATTGAAAGTAGTTACCCAGCGTAGATAAGGGATACAGAGACCTCCATTTTGAACCTTCCACTGCTACAGTCTTCCCCAGTATCTGAGCATATTGTTCAAATCAGGGTTCACAAGGTTGCTAACAGAGAGGATATTTAATTTGCCTTATTATTCATAAACTACATGGAATGAGGGATTTAAATATATAAAACTTGAATTATGGGCTTTTAAAACCAGCTATATATATTTAAAATAGTTCTAGTGGAGCATAAAGTGATGATCTGTATACTGACAACTCAAAATTTTATCATACTTATAAGAAATACCTAAGTTGTTCTATACTTATTTTTTCACAAGTGGCTGGAGACTTAGGTTAACCGCCAGTGATTTAAGCTTGTGAGATATAATCTATGACTGACAGATCTCATTCTTATGAATATTCCTAACAGTAAAAAGATAAATAAATTTTCCAAAATATATGTAAGGCTGTTTAAAATGGTACTATCCATAATAGTATCACAACTAAAACTACCCCTTAGCAGTGGAAACAGTACATAAAATTGTGATTTATTAACATGATAAAATAATATTCAGCAATGAGAATGAACAAAGTATCACCATGGATAAATCTCACAATTATCATATTGAGCAAAATAAATTAGATGTATAAAGTACATATTTTTATTATAACTATATAATTGCTGTTACAAAGTTCAAAACAAAATAAATCTGCAGGGTTAGAGTTTAGGATAATGGTTATTCTTGGGAGGGAAGATGATCAGAAAGGGGTACAAAGGAGGGCACTTAGATGCTGGCAAAGTTCTTTCTTAATCCAAATGCTGGTATTAGTTAGGGTTCTCTAGAGAAACAGAAGAAACAGGAAATACTCGCAAATATAAAATTTCTAAGTGTCTCACTTAACTGTGGAAACAGAGAGTCCAAAATCTGCAGGGCAGACAGTGAAGCCAATGATTCCAATGGAGGTTCTTGAACCTCGCCAGCCGAAGCAGGAAGGAAGAGAGCCTGTCTCTTCTGAATCCTCCTTAAAAGGCTTCCAGTGATGAGATCAAGCATCACTCATTGCAGAATGCATGCCCCTTGGCTGATTACAAATGGAATCAGCTGTGGATGCAGCTGACGTGATCATGATTTAATTCCATGAAATGTCCTCAATCACAACCCAACCCAACAAAGAGTTACCACCACTTGGCCAACTTGTCATATGAATCTGATCATGATGGTCCACCCCTTGTCAACTTGGCAGCTATACATATTACCTTAAGCCATACATAATTTCTAAATAAAAAACAATAAAACACACATTTTTTTTCTTTCACCTAACAATAATCAACTGTCCTGCATATAACTGGAAACACGTTAAATCTCTCCAGAATAGGGTGCAAGTCCTTGGGTAATATTCTGAAACTTGATGCCTTACAACATAAACAGTATAACATGAATAAAGCAGTATTACAGCCTTCATTTCTGCAACTGATCATGTGGTCGTACTTCATATTTATCACTACCTTCTTCCACTTCCCATTCCATGCTCCCTTTACCCTCAGCAAGCACTTCAGCTGGCTATGGTTCTTTGCCTGGTAGGGTGGCCCAAACCTTCATTCTTGAAGTTTCAGAGCCATTGGCAGTCCTGCCTGGATTGGGTTGTTGCAGTTTTCCACTGATTTTAATCACAGGGCATGGTAGTACTAAAAGACGCCCTAAGGGATCTCCTATATTCCAAGAAAACTCTTCTTTACCTTCATTGTGTAGTTTCAGTCCTATTCCCCCTAAATCAGGGTCAATCACCCCAGACAATAATGTAATCCCCTTCCCGGCTTGTTGATCCAGGGGCATGAGTAGCCCAAAGTGACCAGGTGGCAGTCTTAGATTCCTGGTCAATGGAATCATTTTTGTTTCTCCTGGTGGAAGCACTACCCCTTTTGGAACTAAAACATGTAGACCAGGAGAGCTCAGGGTTGCAGGGATAGGAAGCAAAAATTTTCCTAGTGGATCATTAGGGGTAACAGTGATTACTCATTTCCACCCCTTGGTTCCTGGACCCACGGATCCTGGCTATAGAAGAAACAGCATCATACAGCGGACACTGATTCAGAGCATATACAGCTTCCTGGAGAACATTACCCCAGTCCTTCAAGGTATTGCCATCTAGTTGGCACCATAATTGAGATTTCAAAACACCATTCCACCGTTCTATCAATCCAACTGCTTCTGGATGATGGGTAACATGGTAAGACCAGAGAATTCCATGAGCATGTGCCCATTCCCGCACTTCATTTGCTGTGAAGTGTGTTCCTTGATCAGAAGCAATGCTGTGTGGAATACCATGATGATGGATAAGGCATTCTGTAAGCCCACAAAAGGTAGTTTGGCAGAAGCATTGTGTGCAGGGAAAGTAAACCCATATCCAGAGTATGTGTCTCCTCCAGTTAGGACAAATCACTGTCCCATTTATGAAGGGAGTGGTCCAATGTAATCAACCTGCCACCAAGTAGCTGGCTAGTCACCTCAGGAAATGGTGCCATATCGAGGGCTGAGTATGGGTCTCTGCTGCAGGCAGCTTGGGCACTTAGCAGTGGCTATAGCCAAGGCAGCCTTGGTGAGTGGAAGTCCATGGTGCTGAGTCCATGCATAACCTCCATCCCTAGTACCATGACCACTTTGTTCATGAGCCCATTAGGCAATTACAGGAGTTGCTGGGGAAAGAGGCTGACTGGTATCAACAGAAAGTGTCATCTTATCCACTTGATTATTAAAACCTTCCTCTACTGAAGTCACCCTCTGGTATGCATTCACATGGGACACAAATATATTCATGTTTTTCACCCACTCAGAAAGGTCTGTCCACATACTTTTTCCCCAAACCTCTTTGTCACCAATTTTCCAATTATGGTCTTTCCAAGTCCCTGACCATCCAGCCAAACCATTAGCAACAGCCCATGAGTCTATACAAACACACTTCTGGCCAGTTCTCCTTCCAAGCAAAATGAACAACCAGGTGCACTGCTCGAAGTTCTGCCCACTGGGAGGATTTCCCCTCACCACTGTCCTTCAAGGACACCCCAGAAAGGGGTTACAGTGCTGCAGCTGTCCACTTTTGGGTGATACCTGCATATTGTGCTGAACCATCTGTAAACCAGGCCCGAGTTTTCTCTTCCTCAATCAATTCATTTTAAGGAACTCCCCAAGAGGCCATAGCTCTGGTCTGGGAAAGAGAAGGTAATGTGGCAGGAATGGAGACCATGGGCATTTAGGCCACTTCCTCATGTAACTTACTTGTGCCTTTAGGACCTGCTCTGGCCCTATCTCGTATATACCATTTCCATTTTACAATAGAGTGCTGCTGTGCACACCCAACTTTATGGCTTGGTGGGTCAGACAACACTCAACTCATGATAGGCAACTCGGGTCTCATGGTAACTTGGTGGCCCACGGTTAAGCATTCAGTCTCTACTCAGGCCCAGTAGCAGGCCAAAAGCTGTTTCTCTAAAGGAGAATAGTTACCTGCAGTAGATGGTAAGGCTTTGCTCCAAAATCCTAAGGGGTTTTGCTCCAAAATCCTATAGGGGCCTGCCAAAGGCTCCAAACAGCATCTCTATTTGCCACTGACACTTCCAGCACCATTGAATCTGCTGGATCATACGGCCCAAGTGGCAGAGCAGCTCGTACACCAGACTGTACATGTCACAGAGCCTTCTTTTATTCAGGTCCCCACTCAAAATTAGCAGCATTTCTGTTCACTCAATAAATGGGTCAGGGTAGCACACCCAAATGAGGAATATGTTGTCGCCAAAATGCAAAGAGACCAACTAGGCATTGTGCATCTTTTTTGGTCATAGGAAGGCCTAGATGCAGCAACTTATCCTTCACCTTACAAGAGATATCTCAACATGCCCCATACCACGGGACACCTAGAAATTTCACTGAGGTGGAAGATCCCTGGATTTTTGTTGGATTTATCTCCCATCCTCTGACATGCAAATGCCTTACCAGTAAGTCTAGAGTAGTTGCTACTTCTTGCTCACTAGGTCCAATCAACTTATTATCAATATAAGGACCAGTGTGATGTCTTGTGGGAGGGAGAAGTGATCAAGTTCCCTGCAGACAAGATTATGACATAGGCCTGGAGAGCTGATATACCCCTGAGGTAGGACAGTGAAAGTATATTGCTGACCTTGCCAGCTGAAAGCAAACTGTTTCTTGTGGTCCTTATTAAAAGCTATTGAGGAAAAAGCATTTGCCAGATCAATAGTTGCATACCTGGTACCAGGGGATGTACTGATTTGCTCAAGCAATGATACCACATTTGGAACAGCAGCTGCAATTGGAGTTACCACCTGGCTGAGCTTACAATAATCCACTGTCATCCTCCAAAACCCATTTGTTTTCTGCAAAGGCCAAACAGGAGAGTTGAATGGGGATGTGGTGGGAATCACCACCCCTGCATCCTTCAAGTCCTTAAGAGTGGCAGTTATCTCTGCAATCCCTCCAGGAATCTGGTATTGCTTCTGATTTACTATTTTGCTAGGTAGAGGCAGTTCTAGTGGCTTCCACTTGGCCTTTCCCACCATAATAGCCCTCACTGTATGAGTTAGAGAGCCAGTGTGGGGATTCTGCCAGTTGCTCAGTATGTCTACCCCAATTATACATTTTAGAACTGGGGAAACAACTACAGAATGGGTCAGGGGCCCACCAGACCCATTGTGAGATGGACCTGAGCTAAAACTCCGTAGATCATCTAGCCTCCATAAGCCATGACTCTGACTGGTGGATCAGAGTGACATTTTGGGTCCCCTGGAATTAATGTCACTTCTGAACCAGTATCTAATAATCCCCGAAATATCTGATCATTTCTTTTTCTCCAATGCACAGTTACCCTGGTAAAAGGTCGTCAGTCTTCTTGGGGAAGACTTGGAGGAAGATTAACAGTATAAATTTGTGGCAATGTAACAGGGTTGTCCCCCAAAGGGACCTGGCCCCCCCTTCATTCAAGAGGCTCTGGGTCTGAGCCAACACCTCTATACCTCTTATTTCCACAAAACTCTCTAAAGGTGTCAAAAACATTATCCCCCAGAGCCTGGCTTCATACAAGCAAAGCATTAGAAGAATTGAATGGTGATATTTTGACTCTCTTTTGCCAACTCACTCCATGGATTGGCAATGTCATTCTGATTATGGCAATCAGAGTCCTTAGTGCCTTTGAGTCCAGTCAGAGTAGAAAACCAGTCATAAAAAAACAATTTTTAAGATTCTGTTTCTTAAGAACCACTCCTGGTACCAATTTGTATTAGTTAGGGTTTTCTAGAGAAACAGAATCAACAGTAAACACTAGCAAATATAAAATTCATAAAAGTGTCTCATTTAACCATGGGACCCCAGAGTCCAAAATTCACAGGATAGGCTGTGAAGCCCATGATTCTGATGGAGCATCTGGATGAAGTCCACAGGAGATGCTCGCCAGCTGAAGCAGGAAGGAAGAGAGCCTGTCTCTTCGGAATCCTCCTTAAAAGGCTTCCAGTGAATAGATCAAGCATCACTCATTGCAGAAAACATGTCTCTTGGCTAATTACAAATGGAATCAGTTGTGGATGCAGCTGATGTGATCATGATTTAATTCCATGAAATGTCCTCAATCACAACAGACAGGTCAGCACTTGTCCAACCAGACAAGCAGGTACCACCACTTGGCCTAGTTGACACATGAACCTGACCATGACACTGGTTTTTATGGGTGTGTTCAGTGTGTGAAAATATACTTAGAATTTGTGCACTCTCTTGTATACTATAAATAGTTCAACATTTGAATTTAGTGAAAAAAGAAATAAACATTACTATCTTTCTTCCAACAGCTCAACTTACTCAAACTTTCAGAAGCATTTGTAGCAAACTAATTCTTCTTGAACTCAAATCCTCTCTAAGCTTCTGGGATACCATTATTTACTGGCTTTCCTCTTATCTCTCAGACTATTTTAAAGTTTCTATTGCTGAGTCCTTCTGCTTTACTGAACTTTTATATGTTGAAGAATCTCACCACCCCAGGTAGCATATCAAATTCCCATGAATTTAAAGAACATCTTTATGCTCCAATTCCCCAAATATATCATCAAATCCACTTCTCTCCACTTGGATGTCCCATGCATAATTCAAACTCAACAGGTCCAAAATAGAATGCCTGATTCTTCTATCCAAATGTACTCACCCACTTCCCAAACATGCCAACTCCTTTGTTTTTCCCTTCTCAGTAATAACACTACCATCTGCTCCATTTCTCAAAACAACTATCATTTCAAACATCAACAAAATAATATCCTTAAATTATAAATCAGATCACATCACTTCACTATATGAATTGATATATAAGCAATTTAAAATAATAGAAGCAATATGAATTTTACCACTAAGCATACAGAAAATATTATTTAAGTGCAAATATCTCCAAGATGAAAAGTTAGCGTTTGCAACTTAAAAGTTTGAATTTAAGGAGAATTTCAGATGTCATTCCATTCTTCACAATGTTAAGTATATAGATAAATGTGGGGGAAATACAAAATACCAACATAGAAATATAGACAAAGTAACTTCATAAAAGAAAAGCAAATTAACAGAGAACACATAAAAAAATTCAAATTCCCTAACAATCAAAGAAAAATGAATTGAACAATATAAAGCAAATTTATTTGCAATGTGCTGACTTCATGCTGTGAAGGACTCAGAAACAAAGACAATCTCACTCTAGGGTAAAAACTAAATGCTTCTGAAGGAAACGTTGACCATATGTATGAAAACGTTACAAATTCAATAAAGTACAGTGTGACAGTTCTCAAAATGGTTCATTTTCAGAAACAATATTTTACACCAAACCCATTTTAAATGAGCCCATTTAAATGGGATTTCATTCAAAAACTTTCCCCTGTCAACAATTATACTTGCTCATTTCTGTTTTCTGAACAGTCAAATACTAGATGCGTCTCCTTCCTTGATATGCTTCTCATTGTCTACTTTTGCAGGGTTGGTACCTATGTACATTCCTTCTTTTCTAAGAGCAATAGGCTACTTGATATCGGCACTGATTTATGATTTATGTACGACTTCTACCTTTTTCTAAGTGCCTACTATATGCAAGGCATTATGCTAAGTATATCCTTGTACCCTTATTATCCTCATAATACATGTCTAAGGGAGTTATTGCTATGCCGATTTACAAATGAAGAAACTGAAGCTAAATTATTAAAGTATTTTGCCAAACCACATAGTTTATTAACTGCAGGGAGAACCAAAATCTAATCCTATGTTTCACTACTACTTACGACAATCTTCACTACAGGGACTTGAATGTACATATGCACTCAGAATGCTTGACAGATGAATGCTCACTAGAAACAAACTTGGATATTTCCAATAGTTCTAACAATTCACAGGTATGTTCTTGATGACTACCATGTAAAGTAACATTTTATTTTTAAAAAGAGGAGGGAGTTCATGGGAATGCCTATAATTCAAACATTTGTTTATTTATTTTTAAATGTTTATGATTGAAAATGGAATTTCTATCCCAGTTTCAGGGCTTTATTTCTTTTTGACAACTCAAAAAAAGGAAAGAAAAGAAAAATCAAACAAATAAACCCTCGTTATCTACTGAAGAAAACAAACCAAGCTTTACTAAAATATATTGACACACTACATCCATAACTAAAAATGAAAAAAATAAAGAAGAATTTTGGGTGTACCAAAAGGTTATGAAGATCATGATGTAACACTTCCATCCTGTAACAGCCCCACCCCCCCCAAAAAAAATTAAAACAGCTTCCATGAAAGGTGATAGAACATAAATCCATCACTGCTTGGCTGGGAAAACAGGGTAAAAGCGGCGTGATCAAAACTCCCAGCAGTATCATGAAAGTGCTTTTTTCTGTTCAAATTCAGTAAGAGTTTAAAAGGCCAACTAGTATCACCCTTTGGACATATGAACAATCAACACAATAATCACTTAAGAATCACTATTGTAATATAAATTTAAAAAAACATAAATAACTATGTACAAGATAAATGTCGATTCGAGAAGGATGCTCAAAATGCTGTATGGCTTCCTCAGAATATCAGGGTATAAAGCAAAAGCTAAAATTTAGCATTCTAAGATTTGTATTCCGAGAAGATACCTAATTTTAGAAAACACATGGGAATAATTCTTTATATAATAAATTAGAAATTTATTGAAAACATTTTCCAAAGAGTTATAGCAGATGTTGTGCCCAAATCATGTTCCTTTGGCTCACCTGTGATTTCAGCTATAGGTATGGTGGGCAATACCCAAGTGTACGGGCAGCATTGCAGTTCAAGGATATAAGGCTGCCTGAAACTCCTGGGAAGTTAGTCCCATCAACAAAGGTACAAGAAGCTCATGAAAAAAGCTTCAGCCTCCTGCTGTCTAATGGGCATTCCTGAGGTGCATTTTACAGAGTTCCTCAGAAAGTTTGCAGCCGGATTGAGTCCCAAGTGCCCACAGAGGTGACTAAAGAAATAATGCGTTCTTTGCTTGTCCTCTTACCCTGCCTTACTTTCCCTGCTCCCTCACAACCACTGTCTATAATTATCTGTAAAATAAATATTCTGTAGTTAAGACGTTGCATTCAGGGCTTGCTTTCAAGGCAACTCAAACAAATGCAGGTGGTATTGATAGAGTATAACAAATAGATTCAAGAGGAATTTAGACCAAGTAAGAGTGATAAATCTTCTAGATCCACCTGTATCTACCATCAAAGAGTGAATCTTTGTGTGACAGATCACGGGTGTGATCACATACAAGGCCTGGTATCTGCAAAAGGTACAGTCTGTAGGTTTGATGATAAAACACTACTATATAATGTGAGTATTATGAAACTGAAAGTCTATAGCATATTTTAAATAATACAAGTTTTCCTGCTGAATCTAAAATATGGTTTGCCATCATGTGATTATTGGGGCAAATTTGATATTTGGCTTCCACTTTGCCATTTTAAAAATCTCTCAGCACTTTAATGCCTAGTTCAATCCGCTTCAAGTTATGAAGGGAAAGAAGGGAAAAGGGGTAACAAAGAGAATGCATATTCAGCAGAAGTTTCTTATATCTTACTTGAACATACACTGGAGAAAATTTTAGGTGATGACCATCTGTTAAACATTCCTAAGACACTTTTTAATTCAGTGTAAAAATAAGACAAACTAGCACAATGCAGCACTGTACCGTCAATATTGCTTTTACAATATTGAAATTAGCTCTGGGTTTAGATCCCAGAAGGGTACTTAAATATAATTTGGTTAACTATCTCCCTCAAGACTTAATATTATTCATGGATTTTAAAGCATTCAGGCAAATGGCACATGCATTATGCCTATAAATACCTTAGTCAATACTCATGCCAACAAAAGAAGCTAGTGCACTCAGAATCTATCCTTCCCTGATAATTCTCCCTATAATAGAAAGTTCATATTTAAATTATTTTTTATTTTATTAAACCCCTGATACCTTCAATTGGAATTATCACTTGTGAGCTTAATGCCCTTGTACTTTTATTCATGACAAATAGTTTCCTCTCCCATGAAAAAAAAACATATTTCAAATTATGATATAAAATTTTTTGTGGTCAGGAATCTCTTATTTGCCTGTTAAAATCTGTAAAGTTTCCACTAGAGGCCCAGAATATAGAAGGTATTTGATAAATACTCGATTAAAATAACTTAATTCACAGACTGAAATAACCCAAAGGAACAGCATACAATTCAGTGTGATTCTGAGATTTTTTTAAAACATGTTTTTTCTACCTTGTTCAACACTAATTGTATATTCTGTTCAGCTTTTATTAAAGTATTTTATACTTAATTAAATATAATTTTCAGGTATATTTTATTTTATTAAAAGTAATTTTGATTATTTCTTCAAGAAAAAATGCTGGATTAAGGGATTCCCTTCTAGGAAATATAAGTAAAAGGCAAGGCAATATGCCAAGTGAACTGAATAGCTGACCTGCTTTACGAGTAAATTTTTTTTAACATGACTATGTGAGAGGAGGCCTAGGTCTATACTAACTCAATTACTCCCACTGACAAAAGTATTATTAATTAAGGAGAACAAGAAATTCACAAAACTTTTGTAAAAAATATATTAAAGAGATTTGTCATATTTAAGAACTCAGTAGGCTACTGCACTTTTCCTATTTTTATCCCAAACTTCATAAATCTTATCACCATGCGGATTTTACAAGATTCAATACATAAATTTTATTAGATATACAACACAGATATATTCTCAGGTTAAAATAGAGCCCAAGGTTCAACCTGTAAAGCAGATTTCTAATATAATAATCAGAAGAAGCCCTTAACTACATTACTGAATTTCAGCATTATTAGCTCACTGTTATGTACCCTAGTTTTTTCTATTCCTTAAACTCTAACCTCCATCATCACCTCAAAAGAAAAAAGATATCATCAAATTTTAGCAGAAATTATTGCCACCTATGTTACAGATAAATTGGGAGATATCCTTCAAACATTCTCATCTTTAAAAGAAAACAATATGAAGACAGGAATCATCAATATTTATCCTTTTTCTAGATTCCTTGGCTAGCCAGCCCCCAAATCCCATACCATGCCTAAAACTTTATATACATATACATGTTTTTACCCATACATCTTATAGACAAAGGGCCAACTTTTTCACGACCTTGGACGTGGGTCCAAGGGCGCAACCCATGCAGTTGAATAGATCCTGTGGCTTAATGCTCTATTGTCATCATCTTGAAGTTCTTAATACTATTTTAATAGGGAACCCCTTATTTCTCATTTTGCAGCGGGCCCCACAAATAATATTCCTGGTCCTGGATAAACACATTCTTTCTTTAGCTTTATTAAAACTAATCATGAAAAACTAGACAAGTTAGAGCTGTTTCCTTAAAAACATCTATGCTGGTCAGTATGGGCTAAATTATGCCACAGTTATGAGCTAAGAATCCTAATGGTTTAAAAACATGAAAACACATACTTAGTTCTCAGACTTCTATTATTTCTAATGTCTATTTTGAAAATATTTCTTATCATTTACAGTAAGATAACACAAGAGAGTTTAAAATGCATAGGTACCAGAATCCTTGGACCAGTAGGAGGCAAAACTTTGTCAGTAATGAAGAAACATTATTGTCTCCTTTACCACTTGTGCGTGAATGGAGGACTAGAGGAACTCTTCTCTTTTAGGAAATCCATGATTTAGAAAAATAGTTTCAAATGCCAAATTATAGACTTTTTAAAAACATGTCCCAATAACAATAATTGTGCAGCAGCTTTGTGGGGTTCCTACAGCTATTTGCTCCTCAAGACGCAACATGATGCTCAATATTTCCAGTGGGGATTGTTACACAATGTCGTACCACATGTTTTGAAAAACTGGGATATTCCACACTAAATCAGTGATCTGACCTGGCTTCTGATGCCATCTCTTCGTCACACAGCCACTTGGAACAGCTTTCAATTTTTCAGAAACATCATGTAGGCTATGCCCTTCATACTTGCTATTTCCCTCTGCCTCCATACGCCAGTATTCCCTTCCCTTCTCCTTGACAACCCCATCCATTTGTGTGGAAGTTGCCGCCTTCAGGACTCAACTAAAACGTAACTTCTTCAGGGAAGTCACAGCAGACACTGTCCAGTCTGGGTGAGGTGCTCTTTCTCAGTGAGCTGCTCCTGCTAGGGGTTTCCATGCAATGCCATGCTGTTCCAATCATGGCACACATTTTCTGAGAGACTCCAGTTGTTTGAATACTTGCCTATGTCATTCAGTGTGCTATGAGCTCTTAGAGGATAGTGATCTGATTATTTTGTTGACGACTAAATATCCAGCACTTAGCACAATAAATACTAGATTAAATTAATTGACATACGTGCCCTAAGAATTAACAGAATAAAGCGTGATTTATAATGAGAATCATATCCATTGAGATCATTCTATATGTTCACATTTATATAGAGGTTTTGCTATAACTGAAAGGAAATGGAAGTGCTTATGGTTGGTTTTATTCCCGTTATATATAAGCAATGTGGACTATATTTTATTGGAAGCCATTATGCCTAAGGAAGCAATATTCAGCAGTGGCTTGGAAGTGAACTGATAATTCAAATGTACATGGCTCTATTATTTCTGCTTCTAATGTGATCTACAACTATCTATAATCACTTGTAATTCTTCAAACACTTCACTCATTTTAAAAACAAAAATAATGGAATGATACACATGGATAAAATGGCATTTCTGGTGAAAAGATGCAACTGCAAGCTTTGAATCTGTCATCGTTTGTGACCTTGGAAATTTCCTTATGTACCTCATTTTTAGTTTCCTTTTCTGAAAAATAAATATAATAATATCTATCCCTTTTGAATATTGTCAGTGCCACAAAGGAAAATGTACAAAGACATAATTT